>WSXT02011076.1:3997-66605 GCA_011762715.2 Neuroterus valhalla | reverse complement strand
TCAGACCAATCAGAAGCCGAATAAAAGTCAACGTTAGCTAACTTCTCAAGTTCACACCGATTTTATTAAATGTGAAATGTCACTATTCTGACACTATTCGTCTCTCTGGGCGACGATTCAACTGTTTTAATGAAAAGTCAACTGTTTCGGTAAAAAAAAAATGTCTCTTTGTCTAGGAAATTCAACAATTTATTTGAAATTCTTCATCCTTCTTGTCTGAGAAATCTTTCTGGATTGAAAATTCAAATATTTTGATGTAAATTCGTCTTCTGAGTTGAAAACTCATCTGTTTTCTTTTCAAACCGTAATTTCGGCTACGAAATTCGACAATTCAGTTTACTTTTTTCCCTTCCTTTACTAAAAAACCTTTCTAGGTTAAAAATGGATCGTTTTCGGTTACAAATGCCATTATTGTGGCGAAAAATTCGTTTTCTATTTTAACAGTTCAACTGCTTGACTGAAAACTTAACTGTTCCGTAAAAAAATGTCTTTGGCTAAGAAATTCAACGATTTCTTTAACATTTTTCATATTTTTTGGTTGAAAATTCAACTATTTTGTTGAAAATTCATCTTTACGAGTTAATAATTCAACTAGTTGATTCAAAACTCAAATGTTTTGTAAGAAACATTTTTTTGTTGGAATATCCACAATGATGTTGAAATTTTCCATCTTTGTTGTCTGAAAGATCATCTTTATGGGTTGAAAATTTGTATTTTTTATTTTAAAATCAAACTGTTTGTATAAAATTTGTCTATATGGACTTGAGATTCAACAATTTCACGCGATTTTATCATGGAATTTTCTCAATTTTTTATGTTTTTCCCAATTCATTTGAATTTTTCAGAACATACCTTGAATTGTTCCAAAGTCTTTTGAATTTAAAGGGACATATTCGTCACATTATTATGTGCATTAGTTAGTTTTAGTCACATTTTGGGTTAGGAATTAGTCAATTTTTGTTACTTTTTCAGGTTTAAATGTTCTTCTTTCACTCACCTCATTTATAAATAATATGAAATTAAAAACAGGGTGTCTAGCAGATCGGAGAACCGATTATTTAATTAGGGTCCCGGAATTTTTTTAATTTGCAGTATATAAATTTTTCTACTCGAAATTCTTTGTTTGTCAAGTCAAGAATCTGAGAGAAGAAAATCTGATCTCTTCACGTATCGTATTTGATACCATCAAAATTTCTAATGTTAATTATATGAGTCAAATTTTGTTTTCCTAAATACCCTGGAAATTATCTGATTTCTTTATACAATTTGTGCCAAAATGAATTAATTATATTAGCTATTGGAGAAAATATTGCGAAAATAGTGCACGTATTAATGTTTCTCCCAATTAAAAATAAGTCTAATATAATTAACATTTCATAAGGTTAATGAATGAAAATTGGAAAAAGTTGAAGACATATCATCGCTAGGAAAACAATAATTCACATTAAATTAATATATTTTCAAAAATCTTCTACCCAGCAGAAAAAATATCTCAATTTTCCCAACATTTTTGTTCTTAAAAATGTGACCGGGAAAGAACTTAAAATTCCAAATTGGCTGAGCACTAGACGCCCTTTTTTAATGTTAAAAAATTTACAAGGTTAAAACTTTAGTCTTTAAATGTTAATTTATCCATGAATTTCCCTTGCAGATATCGTCGATCCAAACAGAGACGGTTTTGTTTCGCTTCAAGAGTATATGGCTTTCATGATCAGCAAGGAAACGGAAAATGTTCAGAGTTCGGAAGAAATTGAAAATGCGTTCCGGGCAATTACAGCAGCAGACCGTCCCTATGTCACCAAGGAGGAATTATATGCTGTGAGTTGATTCAATTTTTCCAGAAAAATTGGTATTTCAAAAGATTTGAAAACTCAAATAATATCAAGACATTATATAGCTTTTTAAATTTTCGAAGAATTTTTAGGAGATATTAAAAATTTTAAGATAGTTGAGGGGATTTTAGAGTATTTTGAAAGATTTGTAGCAAATTCAATAGAGCTACTTGGAAGATTCCAAGAAAATTCAAGAAATTAATCAAATATTTAGGGATCCTAGGGAATTTGAAGGAATTTCTACGGATATTTCAAGGGATTTTATAGGGTTTCGTAGGTCACCAGACCTACGTGATGAAAGGTTCCGAAAAGTTCAAGAGATCTAAAAAATTTTGAGTGACCTTGGAGGAGTAAAAAAAATGGCATGCAGTTTTGAGGGATTTCGAGAGATTTGTACAGATATTTCAAAGGATTTTATAGGGCCTAGGAGGACTTGAAAGATTTAATCATCTTTAAAGGAATTTCAAAAGGTTTCAAGATGTTGTGCGGTATTCCAAAGTTCTCCAAGGCATTTGTTTCAAATTTATTAGACCTACTTGAGAGAATCCAGAAAATTTTAGCAAATTTAGAAAATTCTAACAGAGATTTCAGGGATTTGAGGGGATTTAAAAGAATTAATTGAGACTTTTAGGGAGTAAGTGAAATGGAATTGAATTTTATGGGCCTTCTAGAGATTTTAGGATATTTCGACGGATATTATTTTGTGGGATTTCAAAATTTTTAAAGAAATTTTAGGAGATCAAATTTCAAGCTAGATTAGAGAATTTTGAAGCATCCCACGGGATTTCAGGGAATTCACCAGACCTTATTGAAAGCTTTCAAGAAATTTCATGAAATTACAAAATTTCGAGGGGTTCAAAAGAGATTTCTACGGATATTCCATGGAATTTTATGGAGTCTCCGGCAATTTTAAACATTCGAACGTGTTTTAAAATGTTGGATAAAATTTAAATGTTGAAGGAATTCCGAAAGATTTCAATATGATGTGCAGGATTTGAAAGTTTTTTAAGGGATTTGTCAGAAATTCACTAGAATTACTTGAGAGATTTCAAGGAATTTCAGGGACTTTGGCAATTTTCATAGAATTCGTATAGAACTTCGAGGATTAAATGAAGTGGATTGAAATTTCAAGGGTCTTCTAGAATTTTAGAAAATTCCTACAGATAATTTTATGGGGTCGTATGGGATCTTCTAAGATTTTTAAGATTAAAACATTTTTTAAGAAATTTGAGAAGTTTTGTAAATATTCTACGGGATTCAAGGAGATTCAATAGATTTTAACGAATTTTTAATGGTATTTCGAACATTTCAAGGGATACGAGCTTGCATATGGTTAGCCCCTAGATATGGTATTCAGAAAGTTACATGAGACTATTTTATATAAAAAAATTTTTTAAATAATATAGCAATAAATAACAAAATGGAATTTTCTTTTCAGAACCTCACAAAAGAAATGGCGGATTACTGCGTGGCACGGATGAAGGCTTACGTCGATCCAAAAACGGAACGACCAATTACCGGGGCGCTGGATTACATAGAATTTACTCGCACCCTCTTCCAAAATTAATAATAATGATAATTGTTACTATTATCACAACAAATTCGACTTAGAGCGTTCCCTATTATTATATAATCAAGACTAACACTGCACGACTACTGTTCCAAAATCGGGGGCGTTTTTACTTTTTCTAGCATTTTTCACGCATTCTTCTGGCAGCTTAGTGCATTTATTAATATATTTATAAATGATATTTAAACTTTACTCAGAGAACATAAAGGAAAGAAATAATAATCTAAAGCGGTCGAGCTTTCGTCTATTAATCTCAATTTTGACTTGTTCTCTACGAAAAAGAAAATAGATGGAATATAAAACTGTTGGTTCCAAGAGAGATATTATTTAATGCTTGGTTTTATTGGCTTAATAAAGAAGATGAATATAAATAAATTTTATTTATTTGTATGCTTACTCTATCCATTCAATTTTAAGGAAACACGCTTCATCAATTTTTTATCATTTCCTAGGATTTCATTCATTCTTTCTTCCTTTCCTTCCATTATCATTTTCTTTCACCATTCTCGTATTTTTTCTCTCCCATCAAATCTTTCTTAATTCCTCTCACTATTCCCCACCTTGCTCCGCCCTTTTTTCTCTTTATTTCTTTTACCCACCTGTACCCCCTTGGTAGTCATTCCTTTACCCTATCCCACTCCCTCTCATCCAGCCAGGTCTCCATCATCACCCAAACGTTCCATTGCCCCAAATTCGTCATGAATTCTCTATTCTATCTTTCAAAGCTGACATAATATAATCATGACATAATCTAATAACATCTTTTACTTTTGTCTCTCTCCTCTCTTTTTCTTTCAAACTTTCCTTTTTTTCATTTTCGATCTCCCCAAAATCTCAGCTTCATCTTTCCATCTTCTACTTTCTAACTCCTCTATCTTCCTATTATACTCTTCCTGCTTTTCCAGTCATTCTTTTCAAACTCGCATCCTATTTCACGAATTTTCATTGCCTAGTTGCCATTCCTATATTTCTTTCCCAAGTTCCGTCATTTCTCTCCTAACATAGAAGAGCGAAAAAAAATGGGAAAAGAAAAATTGATTAAAATTTGAAAAATGTATGAATGTAAGATGACAAATTATTGGAAATGAGGTCATTGTGATGAAGGAGACATGGAAAAATGAGAGGGGGTGGAAGAAAGTGAAGGAAGGGCTACCCAGGACGTACAAGTGGGAGATACAAGAGGCAATGGAGAACAATGAAGAATGAGAGGGATGGTGGTAGAAATAAAGAAAGATTTAATAGGAGGGGAAAAATGGAATAGGTTGAAGGAAGAAAAAGAAGATGCAATGGAAGAAAAGATCAAGAAACCAGAGGAGGTAATGGAAGAAAATGCAGAGGGAGTGAAACTAATCGCAATCTCCTTTTTCCTGTTCTAAAGAAAAAAGTAGTAAATGAAGAGTGGAGAAATGCAGAAAGTAGATTGAAGGTGTTAGGAATGTTAGGATAATTTATTATGAACGGGAATATAATGGGGATGAGCAAGAAGGGTACACTCATACGGGAAGAAAAAAAGGGGGCAAGAGAAAAGTAAAGGAAACTGGAGACAGGGGAGTATGTAGACTTGGATCATCTCCCACTAACAATGACAGTAGAGATCGGCAAGAGAGATTAACGGCATACCGCCAAAGAAGATAAGAAAGAAAAAAAGGTAGGAAGGAGTAACTGGTGAGCAGAAGGAGTAAAAGAATCCAGGGAGAAGATAAGAGGTGAAAATGGGAGAGGGACAGGTAAACGAGAATACGGAAACAGTGGTAGCAAAAGTAATTAGAAGAATAGAAGATAAAATTTAGAAAGAAGTCATAAGAGGGGAAAAAAGATAGCTGGGTCGAAGAATGTGGAGAGAAAACAGAGGAAGGAATTAAGAGATTGGAGAAACGGGGAGAGCAGCTCACTTGGAGAAAGAATATAATGGATTGCTACGAGCCAGAACAAAGTAGAAGAGAATAAGAGATTTGAGGAGGGGGCAGAAAAGGCTAGAACGGAAAAAAAGTACGGAAAGTAGTAAATAGGGACAGAAAAAATGAGAAAGAGGAGACGATGAAGAAGATAATATTATAATGGAAGAAATAGTGAGGGGGTAAAAGGTAAATAGGCAAAATCCCGAATAGTTTTAAATAAAGGGGGGGGGGGGATGGTGATAGTCTCCGGTTGGTTATGGGCGAAGGGAGAGGCTCCCTCTGCCGCTCCTTTTTATTATGCTGATTTCCGATTTTTGAAAGGAGATGGAGACAAAAGGATGGGAAATAGTAAAGATAAGGAAAACAGAAATATATACACTGACAACGGATGATATAGTGATGTTGGCGGAAAGCCGGAAAGGTAAGAAGTTAGAGGAAGTAGATAAATTCAAATATCTTGGATTGATTATGCATTATAGGTCACATGAGAAGCATATGGGAAGAGATTAAGAAAGCGGTGGGCGTAATGAAATTAGACGAAATTATGGGACAAGGGATGTTAGGGATCGTGAGGAGAAGGTAAATCAAATAGAAAGAGAGAGGTCACAGGAAATTAAAAGGGCAAATTATAGGTATGGAGGGGGAATCATATAGACTGGCAGGGAGAAAATGAGGCGGAATGAGAGGAAGGAGGAAATTGAAGATGATGACAGGAGGAAAGAGCACATGGGACATAAATGTGAGGGAAGAGGAGGGGGCATAAGGGGCTTGTGAAAGGGTAAGTGATAAGTAAAAGTGCAAGGGCTGAAGAAAAAGTCGAGATGAGGGGATAGGGTAAGCAAGGATGGTAAGGAGAAGGTGAGTGGCATAGGAGAGCGAAATAAGGGAAAATTAGGTGGGATGAGGGTGAGAGGGGAGGCAGGGATGATGACGGGAGGGTAAACCAAACTGGACAGGAAATTGGGGGTAGATGAGGGGTAGAGAGGACTAGTGAATGGAAAAGTGCGGAGAATCAGTGGGAGGGAAGAAGAACCAATACGAAATGAGAGGATGTGATAAGTTGAGGGATGTAAGGATGTGGGAGGTACAGAAGGGAAAATGACGGAAGAGAAAATTTTGGGGCATACAAAAGACTTGTGAGTGAGAAAATCATACGGTTTAAGGGAATAGGAAGAGTTAGAGATGGTAAGGGGTGATTACGGGTAATGGGAGGGAAAGAGGGTGAAATAAGGGTATAGGGAAGAGAAAGTCGGGGGGCATAAGTGGAACTAGTGGGAAGGAAATTGGACGAAATATTGGGTTAGAGAAAGTTAGAAGTGTTGAGGAAAGGTAAATAAACAGGGGTGGGGGGGAGTGAACGGGGATTACAGGTTGAGAGGAGGTTAGTGAACATGAGGGGGGCTGATAACAGGGTAAGTGAGGGTAGTAAATCGAGGATTGGTAATAGAGGACAGGAAATTGAGGAATAATTATTTGATTGTGAAATGAAATTATGGAAATGAGAAGAAAAGGGAGACATAAAAAAGGAAGATGACTTCAAGGTTGCTTCCTTTTTCATTCCTCTCTCTTATTTCTTTTCAAATTTGAATGGAGACATTCGAATGGGTGTTGTCCTGATTTAATCATAAGATTCTTGTTTTTTTTCGTAATTTACAATAATTTTTTAATTATATTTGAATTTTTTTTTTAATCTCGTAAAATAATTTGCAATTCATCGAACATTTTTAACCTCTTGAAATTTTCTGTAATCTTTTCAATCCGTGGAAATCCCTTGAAATACTTTGGTACCCTCTTAAGATCGCTTGAAATTTTTTAGAGATCCGCGAAATACCCTTCAAAATCTGCTCAAGTTTCAAAATCCCTCTGAGTCCTTTTGAATACTTTGAAAGCTTTGAAACATGATGAAATCCTGTCAAAATGTTTTGACATGTTTTTGTCAAAAAATGTCAAGATTCCAAAGCCTGAGAAGTTTTTAATTGAATAATGATTACTACGATAATAACCGATGCTACTCCAACAAAGGAGGAAGATAATAAATTAAGAGACAGAAAATATCCGTACAAAATCTTTTTTACGATGGAAGTCTCTACTCTGGACCGAATTCCAGTTTTTACCTGAAATTCGTAGGATGCATCACTTACCTAATTTCTCTCTTATTTTGATAAAAATATTTTGAAACTAACAATTCAAACGAAATAATGAAAATGGAACTATTACTACTCTGAATATCGAATTCAAGATTTAGTCTTTCAGAAAAAAAAAACTAAAACGCGGTAACGCAAGACAAATAATTAAAAAATTCAAATCAACGTTCAAGGCTTTATCTGTTAATTTTTCCAATAAAAATAGATATCAACGATTAGAAACATGTTTAGAGACTTGAATAATTTCAGAATGTAACTATGGAGGGTAGTATTAATTTAAATTTAAATCTAAATTAGTATATATGAAAATCAGTTTAATGGACAACTTAAATACTATTTACAAAATTAGCCTTCTAAGATTTTGGCAAAAATCTATCGAGGACGCCAAAGGTTTTCTTCCTCACTTCAGTTTTTTTCATATCCTTCAGAACATCCGCCTCACGCATAGCTTCAATAGCTGCCTGAAAATTAAAATGTACATAATTAATAATGATAGAAATAATAATAGTAATAATAGTAATAATTAACCCATACTTTTTCATATAATTATTTTCAAATTTCCGAAAAACAAAGTTATGATAGAAAGATAGAAAGTCGGAATTGGTTTACATTTCTTTTTCTTAGACATCCACACTTGCACTCCAAGATTCAGTTTGTTACACATTTTTTAAAAAGTTTACTAATTGTTAATTCATTAATATTTCGAAAAAAAATTCATCTTTCACCAAATTATAGAATTTTTCTATTAGAATAGTTCAATTTTCAACATGAGAGAGACAAATTTGGAAAAAAAGGACAAGTTTTCAACAAAATTGTTGAATTATTAACAGAATAATTGCATTGCTAATCAAATAATTGAATTTGTAACCAAAAAAGATCAATTCTCAACCAAAATAAATTTTTTGGTCCCAAGAGGAATAAAAATTTGACCTAATTTCGTTGCATTCTCAACTAAAAACGAACGATTGTCAGCCAAAAATATTGCGAAAAAGTCTTCCTTTTTGGGATAATACTCAAACTATTCTGGATTTAAATTGAACTATTTGGTCGGAAATTGAATTTTCTGTTGGAAATAAAAGCTTTTTAAATGAAAAATTCAACTCCTTTGTAGAAAATTCGTCTTTTTGCCTCGAAATTAAAAAAATTTGGTTAAAATTTTTTCTTTTCGAAACGAAAAATCTTTTTTACGTAACTCATTTGTTTGTCTTCTTCGTATGAAAATGAATCGGTTTTGGTTGAAAATCTCATTTTGATTGAATCTGCATACTTTTCGGTTAAAAAATTCGTATTTAGGATGTATTCTCGTCTTTTTGTGTAATAATTTTGTGTAATAATGAAAGTTCCAACAACATTTTTTATTGAACGAAATAATTGAAACTTGAACTTCTTTATTAAACATTCAATCTCTTCCCTGGAGACTCAACTCTTGTTAACGAACTTTTCGTTATGTTCAAAAATTTATTTAATAAACTAAAAACTAAATGTTTCAATTTTAGGTTGAAAATTCAACGTTTCGAAATTCAACTCTTCGGTCAAATTCCTGTATTTGATTAAAAATCCGTCTTTTTTTGCTAGAAAAATTGATCTCCTTGGTTTCAACTCCAACTATTTGGTTAAAATTTGAACTTCTTCATTGAAAATCCTTTTATTAGTTGAATCACAATCTCCGTGGTTGAGAATGAACTATTTTTTGGAAAACTGTTGCTTTTTGATTGAGAATTGACCGTTTTTAAGTGCTAAAAATTAGATTTTTGGTAGCGAATCCATCTGTTATGCCAACAGTTCGTCATTTCGGATTAAAAATTAAATTTTTAGTTCCAATTCAACATTGTCCTTCAGAAAATTACACTGCTTTGCTGAGAAGTCCTTATTTTTACTGTTTGCCTAAAAATTATTCTGCTCTAAATTCATGGTTGAATTTAAGTCTTTCTTATTGAAAACTAAATTTTGGTTTTCTCGAAATACCGACTATTATATTCTTTAATGAGAAACCTCTTTTCCCATTGAAAATTTAACAACTTGGTTAAAATTTGAACTTCTTATGAACAACTTGATTAAATTTTGAACTTCTTGGTCCCATATTAAGTTTTCTGTAAAAGGTTCATCATTGCGGTTGAAAATTTCAATATTTTGATAGAAAACAGAACGGAAAAACATCCTTTTGGATTGAAAATTCAACGTTCTCCTAAAAATTTCGTGCTCTTGGCTTGGGGATTCAATTTTTTGATAAAAATTTTAATGATTTCGATTCAGAATTAATTTTTTACCCAATAAATTCGACAAATTTATTGAAAATTGATCTTTGCAGGTTCATATTTCAACTATTTAGTTAAACCTTCGTCTTTTTCAATAGAAAAATCAACTGCCATTTAAAAAATAGTCTTTTCCGCATTCAGTTTAATCTATTTTGTTCAAAAAATGAAATTGTTTGTGGCCAAAATGTAATCTTCAAAAATTCAACCGTTTTTCGGAAATTGATCTCTCTTGATATTAGTTTCAAGAAGTTTAAATTAATGAAACGGCCCATTCCTATATCTTATGCATGAAAAAAAACTACATACTTTTTTGGCAAGTTGCTTCAAAATCTTCTTTGACTTGATGACCTTTGCAGTGCCTCCCTTGCCCTTTGCTTTCGTTTTCCTGGGAGTGAAATCTATATCCTTTGGTTTAATATGCTACAAAAAGGAAAACTTCGAATTAATGTACATTCTATCGTTTAATAAAAATAACTTTTTGCATGATTGAATAAATACCAGAAGCTTTTTCTTTGCTTCGGCCTTGTCTTTCAAACTAGGAACATCAACTTCGTGAATGGAATACGGATCCAAAGTAATCATGTCGGGTTGAATTTTGTCCAAGAGAGCTTTCACTTCCGCCTCACGTCTTTGCGATTTCGTCTGGTAAGGATTGAGCTCAAGAGCATCAAAGTTGGGTTCTCCACTTCCAGGTACCAGAATCGAAGCAAATCCTTTTGTTGTCGCAACTCCTAAAACGTCTTCAAAGGGACAAAACTGCATGTTGGTGACACTCCAGTTTTCCCTGTGGCGCATGTAAGGTTTTAGATCCGTTGAAGTGTCTCTAAAAAGTTTACAATTTTTGTTAGTTCTTCATCTCGCAAATTGAATTAAAATCTGGAAGATGGAATCAAACAGGAAAATATTCTAAACTAAAAAGAGGACGGATTTGAAATTTGATTTGATTTTCAAACACGAAAAGTTTTTGAGTCAAGAGAGAAAAACTTTTTTTACCAAATTGCTGAAATTACGAACCAAGAAAATGATTTTCCTACAAAACAGTCGAATTTCCAACAAAAAAGTTCATTCTAACCAAATTGTTATATTTGCAATCAAAATAGTTGAATTCGCAAACCAAAAAGAGGAATTTTCAACGTAAACGTTGAAATGGCAAACAAGAAGGATGGAATGCCAACTAAAATTGACGAATTTTCACCCAAAAAGGAGGACTTCTTCAGAAAATCTTTGAATGTTAAACAAAATACTGAAATTTTCAACCAAATAAGAATATTTTTGACCAAAAGAGATGAATTCGGAAATTCAACTATAGATTTTTCAGTCAAAAAAAAAAAAAAAAAACATTCGAACCAAATTGTTAGAAAGTTCATTTCAGACCAAACAGTTAAATTTTCTTCGAAAATAGTTGACTTTTGAACACGACAAGATAAATTTTCAACATAGAGAGAAGAATTTTGATAAAAAAGGATGTATTTTAACCAAATATTAGGATTTTCAACTAGAAGAGATCAATTTTCGAACCACAGAGACGAAATTTAACCACAAAAATTTTTAATTTTCTATATAAGAAATATTTTTCAGTGCAAAAAAAAAAGATGATAACTTAATTGTTGGAATTTCAGGCCGAAAAAACGAATTTTCTAGACAGTAGTTGAATTTTCAACTCAAAAATACAAATATTTGACGCAAAAATCCCTTTTCGACGAAATAGTCCACTTATGAACCACAATTTTTAGAGTATTATCCCGATAAGGATGACTTTCTCTATTTGAAATTTAACTATCAGTAGGCGCGGTCGGGCCTCCCCGCCAAATAAGAAGCGAACTGGCCGGGTATTTTATTTCATTTTATATCAACAATTGAAATATTTTCAGTTGAAGATTCATAAATGTATGTTCTTGAAAACTGTTTTTTTTTAAATTAATCTTCTTACTTGAAAATTCATATTGTTCAGTTAAAAATGCAAAAACTCGGTTAACATGTTTTATTCTGGAATAGAAAATCTTTCTTGGTCGAAAATTCAACCCTTTTGTTGAAAATTCGCTTTTTAGTTTTTAAAACTTGTCTAAATTGGTCGAAAATTCAACTGCTTCGTTGGGAATTCATCTTTTTATATTACAAATTCGATCATTTTATTATTTACCTATTTTGTTCATAATGCGACGATTCTTTTAAAAATCTATCCTTTTGGTCTTTTTGGTGTTCAAAATTCCACATTAGGAATTTTAAGCGTTTTAATATGAATTTGTGCATTGTAAATTTGAAACATTCTTGTCCCTGTTTCAAAGAAAATGAACAAATAAACAGTTTACGAAATATTTGTAATTTTTATTATCAAAAAGAATCTCTTTCAAAACTTCTTGTTTTCTAATAATGCCTTGAATTTCTGTTAATGATTGTTGGGAAATTATTTGGAACTTTGAAAAAAAATGAGAAAATTGGGTAAAAATTCTCAATTTTAGATGTCTTAGGTGGTTTTCCAAACCTAAAGGGGGAAAAAGAGGAAAATGTATAAAAAGCGAATGGATTGTGATCCCTGAAACCCATTCAAACTTAGGAAGTTTTTGAATTTGAAGGCTTCTAAATTATACAGTATCTAATCCCTTCTAAATTAGTAGTTTGGAAAATAGGCTGGTAAGGGTCTTCAGAATTCAGTAGTTTCAAATTGAATTTCCTCTAAATTTCTACATGAATTGTGGCGTGCATTTTTGAATTCTATAGGTTTCTATTTGAAAAATCATTCACAGCTTAGAAAAAAAGGGGGAAAATGTCAAGAATTCTAGAATAGAGAGCCATAGGGAATTTCGACAAGAAAAAAAATCAGGAAAAAGGGTAACAGGAGACTGACTGTGGTTCCCTGATAAAGTTGAAAAAAATAGCGTTTGCGATAGAAACAAAAAATTTTCGATCCTACATAAGGTGCCCGGATTTTTCCTGAGTTTTCCAAATCCCTGGTCCGCAAGACAGTCTGTAAGTAGGTTCATAAATGAAAATTAATTAGGTGGAGAAATTGAAATTACTTGAAGACTTCGACGACGTTTCCCATTCCAATGCCCAAAAGTCCTTTTTGACTATAAGCCAAATAATCAGCAGAAGATCTTATAAATGCACTTTGCAAAGGTCCCGTCAATTGTCTGAGATCCCAGATTTTTACTTTCCGATCGGTACCACTAGTTGCCATGTAATTTCCATAAGGATGGATGGAAAGAGCGCTAATTGCTGTGTGGTGACAGAGCATTTTTGCCAAAGGCTGTTTGGAATTTGGAGACCACATTGAGACCACTCCTTTCGAATTTCCAACACACAAGAGCGCGTTTGAAGGATTCTGAGCCATTACCTTTAAAAATTATTATAAATTACTCAGAGTAATTTTTCACATTCAAAGGGGGGGGGGGGTATAAAAGTTGGAATCTGGTACCCGGGTATCCCAAAAGAAGGTACAGATAAAAGGAATATATCTTATGTTCGCGCATCCATTTTGGATTTTTTTTTTATTTTCCAACGGAATAACTTCTTTCAATTGTTGAAAGAGTCTTTAAAAGTAGTATTTACGAATTTCAAACCAAAAAGATGTGATTTAACGAAAGGAGTTGAATTTTCAACCAAGAAAGATTTTTTAGAAAAGAAAGGAAAACTCAACTAAACTATTGAAGCTTCACGTCAGGAGAACGATTTTTCTACAAAATAGACAAACTTTCAACAGAAAAGTAATTTCCAACTTAATAGTTCAATTTTTTTATCCAAAAAGACGAGTTTTCAACGAAAAATTTGTACTTTTAACTATAAAGACAAACTTTCAACAAAAAGGGATGACTTTTTACAAAAATGGTTAAACTTTAATCGAAATAATTAACTTATCATG
Organism: Neuroterus valhalla; assembly: GCA_011762715.2. NCBI lineage: Eukaryota > Metazoa > Arthropoda > Insecta > Hymenoptera > Cynipidae > Neuroterus > Neuroterus valhalla. Next base: position 53,047 of record WSXT02011076.1, on the reverse strand, counting down.
CAAAGAATAAGATTGTTAATCAAGAGTTATCAATTTTTAATCGAACATTTTAATATTCAATCAAGTAAGATTTTTCAGTGAAGAAAGAAAAACAATTTGATATAACAAAATGTGCCACCAAAAAAGATCTAGAAATTCGGTATTAATTACCTTTTATAGGACAATCATCTTTTGCTTCATTTATAAAAAACTATTAGACGCGTAGATTTTATTTAAATCGTAATTGAAATTATATCAAAAATAGACTAACTTAATTTTCTGAAAAACAAAACAAGGTGAGAGGTATATAAAGTAATATATTATACACTTAATAAATTATAGTTAATGATAATTTAGAAAAGTTCGCGTAGAATTTTGAAACCAGAAATATAAAATATCATTAAAAATATTTTAATTTCAAACCAAAACACTTCAGTTTCTAAGTAAACAGTAGAATTCTTGACTGAAGTAGACGCTTTCGAGCAAAAGAATTATTTTTTACTAGAAAAGACAAATTTTGAAAAAATACATGAGTTTGCAACCAAATAGTTTAATTTTTGACTAAGCTGGATGAATATTCCACCAGAAATTGATTCAAAGTTAGATTCTTTCCTAGTTGAAAAATGAAAAACTACATTTTATGTTGAGAAAAGGAATAGTTACATTTCATTTTTGGCTGAAAATATATCTTTTTCATTCGAAAACTGATGTATTTTTGTTGAATATTCTTCATTTTAGTATAACATTCATCTCTTTGGTTAAAAAATTATATCTTAAAGTCGCAAATTTAATGACTTGGTTCAAAGTAGAACTCTTAAATTAAAAATTATGTTTTCAGTGAATAATTCATCATATGAGTTAAAAATTGATATATTTTATCCCAAGTCAAACTTTTGTGTTAAGTATTTGTTTTTCCCATTGTTAAGAATGAATTCTTCAACAGAAAATTCAATTATTCCATTTTTGGTCGAAAATATATCTTGCAGCGCAATTTTACTTCTTGAAAAATGGGGATTGGACAAGAATTTAATTTCCTTATTTTTAGTGGCCACCCTGTAGTATTCCGTTTTTCAACTTACCCCTATTCTCCCTAATTTCGAATCAAATCGACTGACAATTTCTCCAATCGAAATATCCAGCCAAGTGAGACATCCTTCCCTCGATCCAGTCGCTAATAAAAAATGATAGGGTAGAAATTCCATTCTGTTGACTCCATTCATTCTTTTCAAACAATGGATTTCGATTCCCTGATTATCGTAAATATAAACCCAATCTTTTTGAGCTACAGCAAACATAGTTTCTATATGAAGCCATGTAACATCATGAACTGACTCCATAACGTTCATTTCGCATTTTAGTTGTTTCGTCACCCAATCAAAAGCCGCGACGTGACCTTTTTTTCCTCCTATGACCAAATGTCGTCCATTTCTGGTGTACCTCATGGAATAAGGACCGTGTTCCAGGTTTAGTTTGAAATTTTTTGTGGCAGTTGTGATGTCGACGTTTGAGGAAATTTGGGATTGTGTGTATTGAGTCGTAGTTTCTCCTGGATCGGCTTCCAAATATCCATGATCTTCGGTCAAAAGAAGTTCTGTTCGAGCTGCATCCTCTGACATTCGATCTATGACCAATTCCTTATTTCTCAATTTGAGTCGGTGGATTTTATTTTTTATTCGTGAAGATTTGGCTGATAGATCAATTCCTGAACCTCGGGAGTGCCTTTGCAGCTTTTCTTTACTCACAGGAGCCCTTCCCGGGAATTTGGGTGGTTTTTCTGGAATAAGAACATTTGACACGAGAGACGAATTTTCAAGCTGAAAGACGAAATTTCTGCAAAATAGTTGCATTTTCTACTAAGAAAAATGGATGTTCAACAAAAAAGTTCACTCTGAACAAAACCGTTAAATTTCTAACAATGTCGTTGAATTCCCAAGTAAAAAATACAATATTTCTACAAAACATTTGAATTTTTAACAGAAAATATACTTTTTCAGCATAAAAATATAAGCTCAAAACAAAAAATGTGATAAATAATATCTCAACCATAAAAAATTTCATTTTTTATCAAAAACAGATCAATTCAACCAAAAATGACAAATTCGGAACGGAATGATTGAATGCTCAAACAAAACGAATGAATTTTCAATAAAACAGTGTGTAATTTTCAACCAAAGAAAATGAAATTCTAACCAAAAGGAATGAATTTTAAGAACAAGGAGACGAATTTTCAACCACGGAAGATTCCCTGGTAAAGGGAATAAAATTCCAATTGAGTTGTTGATCGGCAACCAAAAGAGATGCATTTTTAAGGCAAAAAAACCAAGTTTTTGACAAGACTGTTAAATTTTCAACTCAGAAATATAAATCTTCAACAAAATAGTTCAATGCTCCACTGGAAAAAGATAAAAATTGGCCAAAAAAATACTTGCTCAACAAATTAGTCCAACTTTTAACCAATTATTTGAATCTTGGATGTAGAAAGATTTTTATTGTCAAATGGAAAATAATTTAATTTCAATCAAAAAGAAGAATTTTCAACTAAAAAGTAGAATTTATGAGCAAGAGGATTTATTTTTTAATAGAAAAGACAAAATAAGATAAATACATGAACTTGCAATCAAAAAGTACTTTTTTCAACTACAAAAGATGAATATTCTACCAGAAGAAAAAAATTTCATGAAAGTAGTATAACTTTCAAGCAAGTAGTTAAATTATTAACTAAAAGAGATTTTCATTTCAAAAGGAAAGTAGTCAAATCGCACTAAAAAAGACGTATTTCAATGGAATATTTGCAATTTTTCTGAGATACATGATCAGAAGAAATTAATTTCTACGTAAAGAGAGGTAGTTTTGAACCAAGAATATAACATTCTTATAACTGGTTTTTTATATGAAATTCGCTCATTTTTCATTTTTCATGTGCTGGAATTTGAACTATAAATGAATACAGAAAAATATTTTTTAAACAGTTGGTAGTTTTAATTGGTGGAAATCAAAAAATACATTCTATCCAGTTTACTTAAGTTGAAAATAGAACCATGGAAAAATCAAGAGCTAAAAATTCAATTTTTAAATGATTATTTCTGCAACACAATGTGCAAAGAATCAAAGAAGAAGGTATTTTCAGCAAAATCTTTCTTTAACTTAGAAAAAATAACTTGTATATTCTCTAATCAATCAAAATTAATACATATACACTTGAAGAACATGAAAAGCGTATTTTTTTAGAACATTATTCATTTTAAACAAATTTCATGTATAATTACACAAATCTGAGGTAAGTGTACAGGAAACGCAATTTAGTTATCTAGAATGAAAAATATATGGATGAGTAATTTTAATTTTCATAAACATATCTTATGAACAAATATTGTGGATTCTCCAAAATTTGTTGAAATCTCTAGGAATTTCTCAAAGCTACTGAAAATTGTTCGGAATCCTTCAAAATACCCTCTAATCTATAATATCCTCAGAAATTTCTCTACTTCATTGACATCTATTAAAAATTCTTTAGAATTCCTACAAGGTCCTCCGAAATCAATTGGAATCCCTTCAATTTGATTAAGGTTTCTGAAATTCCTTGAAAGCCTTAAGAGCGACCCGAAATATTTCAAATCCTTCGGAAACTTCTGAAATTGATCAAAGCTGCAAAAAATTCTTTATATTCTTTTAAAATACCCTAAAATATAATATCATTAGAACTATTTATTGGCACTGAGTAGTAATGAATTTATGCTGATCAATATTGAATTTAATTTCACAGAAAAATAAAAAGAAGAAATACCAAAATCTGGATTGGTTTTTTGAACGAAATTATAAACATACAAGTTAAATTTTGAATATTTTGAATATAAGAATGCAAAGACACCTTCATTTTAAAGGAAAGTATATTTAAATAAAAAACTTAAATACTTGATCTTTGAACTATGCAACATTTTATAGGGTTAATAAATTACAATAACAAGAGAAATTTTGAAAAGTAGGGAACTGCAATTTTAGGTTATGTTACATTTTACAAAAGTATAAGCAAAAATTCATCGTAAACACTATGTAGCTTTTGAAAACTTACGTTTTCGCTTCATTTTCTGCGTGTGTTTTTACAATTCACATGCAAAATGAATCCAAGTATGTTGAAAGTCTACTTAATCATTAAATATCGGTATAATTCTATCACGTGTTTGTATATTGAATTGACCTAGAACATGGTGAAACTAGCCAAGGTTGTCGGAAGATCAAACTGCGCATGCGTCGCATCGGCAAAAGATTCTCCAAGTTGTCACGCATGGAGAATAGTCTATTCTCCATGTTGTCACGTCAGACAAAACGGCTCTAACACTGGGGCCTGGGGGCCGAAAAAAGCCGGCTAATGCAGTAGTTTTGCACGGTAGTCTGTATTTTTGTTAGTTATTTTATGTTATCATACGTTTAAAAAGTATCAAGTGCATCATTCGGAACTTCAAGCATCACGCTGAAAAGCCGACATGTTGATAAAATAGAATAATTTTTTCACTGGCGAGCAAGTAGAAGCATGTAGAAGCTTAGAAGCATATCAGTTTTTTGAATCTGGTTTTGTGGGGCGGAAATATTTAATTTTTGAAGAAATGATAAGATTGAGTTTTGAGTTTTTATTTCATTTTGAGGTTATTTGATGTGCATTTATTTCATACTTATACGTCACAATAAGAAGGAATTCTTAAAATAATTAGTAAACACTTTATGCTAACGTAAGTTTAGGACATATTGTATTTTATGATTATTTCTCAATACCTAACCCTAAATATAACTTTTACCCAAACATTTATTTTCATCGAAAAATTAATTTTCAACCAAATAGTTATATTTTAAACTAAACTCAATCAATTTTTAACTAAAAATGGAATATTTTAAACTGCAGTTTGAAATTATTCCTCTCAGCAATAACGAGAGAAAAACGATCATTCAATAAATAGTTGAATTGAATTCAGCTAAAAAATTAATCTTCGACTAATAAAATTTATTTTTTAACAAAATAATTTCACTTTCAACCAAATACATGGATTTCCAATTGAGAACATTAATTTTCTAGCAAAAAGACGAGTTTACGTCTGGGCGCATTTAAATAAAACAATCATTTGTCAACAAAAAATAGAATACTTTGATTCTCAGTTAAACAAATCAATTTTTGACTGAAAAAAGAATGAATTTCCCACAAAATGGTTAAATCTTATAGAATAATAAAATAAATTTTAACAGAATAGTTTGGCTTTCGACCAAGTGAATTTTGATGAAAAATTCAGTAGTTTATTTTTCACTGAAAATTATCCATTTTCAATCAGGAAATGATTAGTTATATTTTCAATTGACAAATCAATTTTCAACTCAAGAACATAAAATTATAAAAAATAATTAAGTCTTCAACGAAATGGAAGAATTTCGAGATAACAAACGTGAATTTCGAAACAAAAATATAAGGCCAAGTTGTAGATTAAATTATTTTGTTGAGAATGCAACTATTTTTATATAAAGTCACATTTTTGGTCAGAAATCTAGCTAGTTGATCGAAGAAGGAACTATAATTTGTTGAAAACTTATGTTGTTGAAAATTCATATCTTTTCTTTGGTTCGAAATGTGATTCATTTTCATCTCACAATCTATATCAGCACGTTTTGAATATTTTGCTACAAAACATTTATGAACTATTTTGTTTTTTAATGAAAAAAAACTCCCGTAAACATTCAAAAAAATAATCCCGCACTGATTCTACACGGGTTGCACGCTTTGCTTGGCCCCCAGTGATCATGCCATATTGGAATCGGCCATTTTAGTTGGAGAGGTCTATTTCATTAGCCGTGAATGGCGGGCTTATTCAAATATTTGATCGTTAGAATACCTTTTTCATGATAAATAACCGATGTAAAATAATAAAACTCATTGTCTAATCAAAGAATAGTCTTCCAGAGTGAAAATTCGATCAAACATTCGACTTTACTTCTTAAAAATAAATGATCGATTCTGAATTCATAGGAATTCATTCATTTAAGTAACAACTTTGAAATATTTAAACTTTACAATGCTTCAATAGCGTTTTTTATTTATAATGTATTTCTATTTTCATAATTTTATATTTTCTTTTGTTTTCTGAAAAGCAATAGTACTTATAAGGGATTCGAATTATTCATTTCTTCTCTATAATTAGTATTCTCTGCGTTAACCATTCATTATTTTGTTGCCCAGGATGTTGTATTTTTTTCAATTATGTATAATTCTTAGAATCGAATGTTAATTTTTCTTTATATATTCAAAAAGAGCGCTCATTTATCGTAATACGCACGTAAGTAAGTGGACTTTCTAGTTCGTAGTCAGTAAAATGGCACAGGCAACAAATTATGAGGTTAATTTTTTTTTAATATTCCAATTTGATTAATTGAAGAAAAAATATAAGTTCATTTCACGGTACAGAATTTTATTAGCTGACTCTCTTCTAAATTGCCATTTTTGTTTTTTTCTTGTTCTCTTTTGTGGAAGATGATTAATTTATTCGCCATTTTTTTGTTTTTCATGGAAAAATACCAATCCCCAATTTTATTGAAATTTGTTTTCAAGTGCGATTCTTTGAATTCACCTTGATAGCCTTCAATTTTTATAAGGACTTTAATTAAATGCACACAAATTATTGTAGAAAAAAATATATCCAAAAATCGAAACCGTTTTTAACACGTCTGATTAAATTGCCGCTTCCGATTAAGAGGTGGATAAAAAGTTCATGGAAATTGATTTGTAGAGCAAAAAAAATGTATTCTAAATGACTTACTAGAACCTTATGCGACTGTTAGCTCAAGAGAAATTTATTTGTAATTAAGTATATAATAATCGAAAAGACTCTTTTTGTCAGAGGCAAACTCAAAAAATGGAAAAATGCAGATCTGTCATACAAATAAATCTGATATTATTTTTTTTACAGGATGCAGTAACAACGCTAAACACATTACAAACAAAAACTGCTATAAATTCTTCCTTTTCCAAAGATGAAATTAACCAACATTATGTTAACAAAGTTGAGGATACTAAAAAATATCTATTGAGGTAACTTATTTATTCTTTTTGTATTTGATTGAAGAACTCTCGAATCATTGACAAGTTAAATTGTTGCAATACGAATAATTCAACAATCTAGCAATGAAGAATTTTTAAAGCATTAAGAGGTTAACTATTCTCTGAAACATCAATTAATAACTAATAATTTTTTAATTAAAACCCTTTGGTAATCGAAGAAAATATATTAATCGGTTCAGAGCTTTCATTTTATTTTGAATTGAAAAATCTTGAAATTGAATTATTTCAGAATAAAATTTGGATACTGAAGACACTTTCAAAATGTTTAAAGCCTAGAAATTTCATACTCGAATTTCAAAAATTGGATCATCTAAAATTTAACTCTTTTTTTTTTTAGATAATTCGTCTTTTTTTATTCATTTCTTTGGATGAATTTTGTTTTTTTTTAACTATCTATGTTTTGATTGAAAATTTAAACTTTTTTGTAGATAAATCTCCTTTTTGGCATTTAAGGTTGAAAACATTGTAAAAAATTAATGTATTTTGTTAAAAATTTATCTTTTTTGAATGAATTCCACTGTTTTTTTTAAATTTTTAATTACAGTCTTATTGTTGTGTTGAAATATCAAATACTTCATGTTTCGTTGAAAATATATATTTATTGGATGGAAATAAATAAATTGGAAATTGAGCTATCTTTCTAAAAATAAAAATTTTTCGTTGAAAATTCATTTTTTTCAAGATTTACGTCTTTGGTAGAAAGTTCTCTATTTTGTTGAAAGTTCAACTAGGTAGGAAATTAATCTTCTTCGTTAAAAGTTCATCTGTTTGGTTGAGGATTTAACTATTTCATTTGGAATTCCCAGTTTCTCGAATAGTTTTAGCTATTTATTTTTTTTGTTGGAAAGTAATTTTCTAAAATAGAAATTACTTGATACAGTTTGGGTTGGAAGCTTATGTTAAAATAATTTTTTTAATATAAAAATTTAACTGTTTGGTTGCAAATCCGTACTTTTGGATTGAAAAATTAATTTTTATAGTAACGAAATAATTTTTTTTTCAACTAAATTATTTTGTTGAAAATTTATTGTTGTGGATTGATGATTACTCTTTTACGATAAAAAATGTATCTTTGTTGAAAATGAACTTTTTTGTAAAAATTGACTTTTCGTCGGAAAATTTAGATATTCTGGTCATTTATTTCTTCAAAAATTCGTCTTTTTGATTGCATTCATCTGGTTACAAATTCGTATATTTTTGTTGAAAATTACTTTTCCGAATTTCGTAGAGTATTAAAAACTATTTTATTTAAACTTGGTCTTTTATCGTCATATTCATCTATTAACATTTGTTTGCTTGTATGCTGAAAAGTAATTTTCCAAACTGGAAATTATCTGTTCCATTTTCGTTTCCAATTCATTCTTAATTAATCTTTTTTGGTCAAAATTTCAATTGCCTTTTTGAACATTCGTCCTTTTGGATTGAAATTTATCTCTCATGGTTAAAAATTGGACTTTTTTCATTGAAAACTGAACTTGAAGGGTTGAAGATTAAACTGTCTTCTAGGAAATTCATATTTTGGTTTAAAAATTCCTCAATTTGGTAGTAAATTAAAAGATTTGGTTTAAAATTAATCAAAATATTTTGGTTCGATCTTTGGTTTAATTTTCACCACACAGTTAAAACTGTAAGATGAAAAATCAAATTATTTATTTGAAAATTCATATATATTATTGGAGTCATCGTATTGTATTAAAAATTCATCTGGTTCGTTTAAAATTCGTCTTCTCGGTTCAAAAATTCATCTTTTATGATAAGAAGCGAAGTCATCTTATTTGGTTAAAAACAACTTTTTCATTAGAAATCCCACTGTCTTTGAAAAACTTCGTGTTTATAAGTTAGAACTTCAATCATCATGATTTCAATCATTTTTCCTACTCAAAAATCCAAATATTTTATTATTTTATTATTTATTTATTTCTAATTTTTATTTTATTTTATTATTTATTTATTTTTACTTTAATTTTATTTTTATTTATTATTTTAACCTGTATACAAAAATCAAAAGGAAATTTTTGTTTCCGCAGATCCGGCTTAACGATGGAACAAGTGGATTCTCTTCGAATAATCCACGTTACGGGAACAAAAGGTAAAGGTTCGACCTGTGCTTTTACGGAATCAATACTCAGAAGCCATGGATTCACAACTGGATTTTTCAGCTCCCCTCATTTAATTTCAGTTCGAGAGCGTTTTCGAATTAATGGCGAATCAATAAAAGAATCCACTTTTTGCCACCATTTTTGGAAATTATACAAGATTCTCGAATCCAAAAAAGAGAACGAAAATGACATGCCCCAATATTTTAAATTCCTGACAGTAATGATGTTCCACGTTTTCCTTGAAGCTGAAATCGATCTTGCAATTGTCGAAGTTGGAATCGGGGGAGAAAACGATTGCACCAATCTTATCGAAAATCCAATTTGCACTGGAATTTCGAGTCTTGGAATTGATCACACTTCAATCTTAGGAAAAACAATTGAAGGAATCGCCTTTCAAAAATCAGGAATTTTCAAGCCAAATGCTCCTGCTTTTTCAGTTCCTCAACCTATAGAAGCTATGAATATTCTGAAAAAAAGAGCAGTCGAAAAAAAATGTGTTTTGACAATTGTACCAAGTTTGGAAAAATATAAATGGATTTCGGGCCCTCCGAAACTGGGAATTCCATCTGAAGTTCAAAAATATAACGCTTCTTTGGCACTTCAACTCTCTTCATGTTGGATAGAATCATTTTTTAAAAGTCCTCGGGAAAAAATGATTGATTCAAAATTGACTGAACATTCATTTTCTCTCGAAAAAGCAGGATTGGGAATTTCTTCATGTAGATGGCCAGGAAGAACTCAAATTTTGAGGGGAGAAAGGATCGATTTTTTCATCGATGGGGCACACACTTTGGAAAGCGTTAATAATTGTGCTCTCTGGTTTGAAGAGAACACAAAAAATGAATCAGGAAAGCGATTTCTCATTTTTAACGCCACTGGAAATCGAGATCCCATGGAATTATTGAAACCATTTAGAAAATTGGAATTTTGCAAGGCTATTTTTACTCCAAATATTGCAGGAATTAGTAATAATGTGGATCAAAAAACTTGGAAAGTGAAGAGTGAAGAGGCGATGTCTAAATGTAGAAATAATTGTGATATCTGGGGCGATGGGGGTTTCGTTGTTGATAATGTCGGGCAGGCTTTTAAATATGTTCTAGATTTTTCGAATCCGGAATTTAATTCCGGAAATGGAAGCAAACCTATAGTTCTTGTAACGGGTTCGATGCATTTAGTGGGAGCTGCACTTTTTATTATTGATCCCAGCCTTAGCATGGTGAACATCAAGTTTTAGAATTTAAATGTTGATCAATTCATATATGTAATATCTGTAAAAAATCCACATTGAAGTTAGTTTTAAGATCCTAATTTAGAAATAATCTAGTTTTAAAAGCAGTGAAGAGTGAAAAGGAAGGTTAATTTGTATAAACTCTCATTTTTTATTTTGTAAAAATCAATCAAGTCACTTCAATGCCATTTGATACCTTATATCATTTCAATCAGGTATCTATCATATGATATAAGGTATAATATGATAGATACCTGATTCAAATTCCAAGCTACTTGAGAACTTTCATAATCATGATTTAAAATTGAAATTTCCGAAACAGTTCAATTTTTTAGAATACTCAAAGTCATTTGGTTAAATGTTCAATTTTTTCGTTGAAAATTCATTCTTTTTGTTTTAAAATTAATCTATTATGGTTGAAGATTCCACTATTTCGATGGAAATGCTTTCTTATTGTTCGAATTTAATTACTTTTGGTTTAAGGTTAAATTTTTATTTCGTTGAAATATCAAATATGACATGTTTCGTTGAAAATTATTATTATTTTGTTCAAGAATAAACCACTCGATTCAAAGTTGTCTGGGAAATTAACTTTTTCCTTGTTCCAGATGCATCATTCTAGTTGAAAATTCTACTTTTTGGTTGTAAATTAACTTTTATGTTTATAGTTTCAATTTTCGTTTATACATTCAACTAGTTTAATAGGAAATTTAGATATTTTTTCAAAAATGCATCTTTCGTGGTTAAAAATTCGTCTTTTTATAGGAGATTAATCTTTTTGGTATGAAAATCATTCTTTTTGCTGAGAATTCACCTGCATGGCTGAAAGTTGAACTACTTTCTTAGAATTCGTTTTGGCTGAAAATTCATGTCTTTTTTTTTGAAAATGCATCTATTGGGTAGAGAATGAAGCAGGAAGAATCAAAAATTCATATTTTCTATTATCTTGATAGAATTTCGTCGGTTTTGGTTGAATGAAGTGGTTGAAAATTCTTCATTATTAATTGATAAGTAATTTTTTCAATAAAAATTTGAGTATTTTATTTTCATTCGGAAAATCATGGTTTTTAGACGAAAATTCAACCAATTAGTCAAAAATTCATTTATTTTGTTGGAAATTCATATACTGGTAGAAAATGCATCTTCATGGTTGGAAGTTTATCTTTGTAGGTCTCTTGGTAGAAAATTCAAATGTTTGTTAAATATTTGTCTTTTTTGCGAAAAATTTATTATCTTCGATGAAGATTCGAATTTGGGTGAAAAGTGCTTCTATTTTCTGTAAATTAAACTACTTTTTAGAAAATTTAACTTTTCGGTTTGAAAATTCCACTATCTTCTAAGAGATTCATCATATTGTGTAAAAATTGAACTATTTTGGTAGAAAATTAGAAGATTTGGTTGGAAATTTGTTTTTTTTTTCTCAATTTTTAAACTTCCTAGCAGAAAATTCATTTTTTTGGCTGAAAATTAAACCAGGTATTTAAAAGCTGCACTTCTTTGTTAAAAAATTCATCTTCCATGAGATTCACCTCGTTGGTTACAAAATTAATTCATTTTTTTGAAAATGTGTCTTCTTTGGTAGGAAATTTTGGCTTGTAAAACATTTATCTTTTTGATGTGGATTCAACTAGTTTATCATAAATTCGACCGTTTTGGTTGAATTATACTGGTTACAATTTTTCTTTCCAAATAATTTTCAAAATTTTTTAATGAACTATTTCATTTTCCTTTTAGGAATTATGTTTTTTCAGAATGAAAATTCACATATGCTGGTAAAAATTCTCTATTGGGTGAAGAATTAATCTATTTTGTTGAAAATTTGTTTTCTTAAAAACACAACTATCGTTGGTTAAATATTTATCTTCTTCGTTTGAAAACTTAACTATCTTGGTATCTTGGTAAAACTTCATTTGTTTTAGTGAAGTAAAATTTTTTGTCGGAAATTCAACAGCTTTGCTAAGAATTTGTCCTTCTGGTTAAAAAACTCAACAACTTCGTCAAAAAATAATGTATTCCGTTGAAAATGAGTAGAAAATTATTTCTTTTGTCTGGAAATCCAGCCACTGGTTTTAAGGTTAAACTGTTTGTTAAAAATCAATTTTCTTTATGCGTCCTTATAGTTGGAAATTTTTTTTTTTTTCGAATATCCGTCTCTTATGATTTAATGAAACAGGTTGGAAATTCTTTTTTTTTTATAGTAGTTTTTCCAATTAAAAACTCAACTTATCCTGTTGGATTGAAAATTCAAATTTCTCCTAAAACGTTTGTTAATTCTTTTTTTGAGATTGGAATTTTATGTTGAGAACTAAACTTGTTGGTTTGAAAATTAAATTTATCCTCTAGAAATTCGTCTCTTGGACCTAAAAATTTAACTGTTGGGCTTAAAATGCAACGATTTTTGGGTAAATATTAATCTTTTTGCTTGCAAGTTCGACTCTTTGATTGAAAATGCATGTTTGTAGGCTGGAAATCAAACTATTGGGTCAAAAATTCAATCAATTTTCCTAAGAAGGTAATCATTGGACATTTTTCTGTATCAAAAACTGTTTTGGTCCTTCACAGAAGAAACTTGGGGCGCGTGAAACGCACAGTTGATAATGCCGGTCAATTATAATTATAAACTTGTTCGTACAAATATAAGATTTATTCTTTTATAACAATGACAGTAATGGTAACATAAATTGCCTATTTTTTCACTGGGTACATTCTAATAAAAGCATTTGATGCTTTTTTGGAGAGATGAGTTGATATTCGCTCTTGTACTTTCAATACGAATAGAAAATCGTTTCACTCTTAAATTCGATACATATTTACAACGCAGAAAATCACAATCCAGTAGTCTTGTTTAAACTTCAAAATGTACAGGGAACCGAAAATTCGATTCAGAATAGTTTCGAGTGGCGATATTCAGGTTCCGATTCTGCTTCTGTATCAGAGAGACTCAGAGAAGTTCCCGTCCTTCTACGTAGTCGACTTTCTTCAGGACTCTGGAAAAAAAATAGAAATTTAGTGCCTTGTCTCCGAAAAATTTGAGTAGCCTACAGGGTGTCCATTGGAGCGGTCCACGAAAAAGAGTTTTTTTTGGTTGCTGTTATGGTTGCCTCGCCCCCTTATTTCATCTTATTTGGAATCGAAACTATTTGTCTGAAAATTGAACTCTTTTGTTAGAAACTCATAGTTTTTGGTTAAATCCAACTGATTTTTCAAAAAATCGTTTTCAGTTAAGATACCAAAAATGTTACATTTTATGCTGAGAAATCACTTTCTTCGATTGAAGATTATTATTCTTTGGTTTAAAATTTGACGGTTTTGTAGAAAACGCATTTTTTTTGCTTCAAAATCTAACCAAATTTCTGAATCATTCTTTTTTTTCTAAGAAATCTTTTTAAAATCTTGAAACCATTATTAAAGTGTAACTTTTTGGTGGAAAATAAATTTGTTTTTGTTGAGGATTCAACTATTTATGTAGAAAATTCAACTGTTTAGTTGAAAACAGACTATTTTGTTGAATATTTGTATTTTTGGGTTGAATTTGATTGAAACTTTAATATTATGTTGAATTTATTTTTTTGTTGAATCCAACTGTTTTTGATCCTAAATTCGAATCTTCTTTGGTCCAATTTTTTCGACATAATAACATTTAACAGCTTTGACTTTTTTTTTTATTTTTGGAAAGTAGATTCAAAAGAAGATACACAATTTTTGTCAAATTTCAGAGCACGTTTGCGTTTTACATAGAAAATTGGTATTTTCGAACGAAAATTATCATACTTTGAACAAAATTTAGAATTTCTCAACAATTTTAGGTTATACTGGCGTTTAACTACGTGAATCGGAATTTTTTATAAAAAAATCATTAGATTTCATATAAGATCAAACATTTTTGTACAACGTTTCTTGTCGCAAATTGGTATATTTGAATACAAATTCAACGGCTTGATTCTTTGTACCAAAATATTATATATTAATTCTACAGTTGAGATATAGAATTTTATTTGATCAACAAAAATTCTATCTTTGCTTTTTTGTCCATCATTTTAGACTATAGATACTATGGAAAACAAGAATTTTGTAATGTATTAATTTCAACTCAATTTGAAAAGTTGCTTTAAAAATTCTGTCTTCTTCCTTTTTTGCTATATTCTTTAAATTTTTCTCTTTTTTTAATCATAATAAACAGCATTTACCAAGATCTGTCAATCTGTCAAATGTTTTTTCTATTGTAATTCAGAAAAAAAAGTGGAAAAGAAGGAAGGCGAGGATCTGATTGCCTTCCTTTTCTTTCCTCTTTTCATTCTACTTTTTTTTATTCAAATGGAGACATGAGAGAGCTTCTTGTCAAACTTTTTTGTTTGGATTCTTGTTTTTTTTCTCTCTCTTTTTAATATCCTGATTTCAAAAACAAAAATGAATGACCTGATCTAAAATTCCAGCCGTAGGTTCGGAAGCGTAACCAACTTCGTGAGCATCTTCTTCCAAATCTGCCTCGTATTCTTCCATTTCAGAATCCGAATCAATATCCGCGTCGATGTATCGATTTCCTCTCGAAACTTTGCAGACCATTTGAGCCAAGTCGGTAAAAGTATACGAAGATGCTGATTGTTGATTCGCAGCCTGAGTTTTGTCTCGAAGAAGTTTTGCGTTTTCTCGATCTGCATTGAATCGAGGTAAGATTCCTGCCTTTTTCTGCCCCTCGAAGTAGGCTTTACCTGCAAAAAATTCTAGATTTAAAAAGAAAATCTAAAACGTATCAGAATAGTGTGAATCTGAATGTCCATTTAACAGGTGATTCTAAATTCTCGATTTTCTCCTAGACAATTTTCTGTTTTTCCAGTCTGGGAATCATACTTCTTTTTCAAATTTCCACGTCCTATATCAGAATTTTAATTCTATTAGAAAGTTTTATGTTTCACATCAGAATTGCAGTTTTTTCATTAGAAAATAAGCCAATATTTTTTTTAAAAAGCCATTACATTTGACCATTTTTTGGTTGAAAATGTGATTCTGGTTGAAATTTTTTTTTTTTTTTGGTTGACTTCAACTGTTATTGATTGAAAAAAAAAACAATCTTTCTGTTTTGAGTATAGACATTACATTTTTCATTGGAAAATTAGTACATTTATTATTGAAAATTCAATTTTAATTTCAACAATCCAGAATTCGCCTTTTTTAATTGAAGATTCTGCTACATAACTGATTGAAAATACATCAATTCGTCTTTTTTTGGGTAGAAACTCAACTTATTCGGTAGAAAATTCAACTATTTGGTAATAAATTACCTATTTTGTAGAAAATTCAACTACACGGAACAAACTCAAAAATACCATTCTTCTTTTAAATGCCCTGCTCCAAATCAGAAACATAATTCTTTTCGAAGATTCCTCGTTCTGGATCAAATTGTAACTCTTGCAAAATTCACTATTTCAAGTTGAAATTGTAATTCTCCTTAAAAATTTCCTGTTCAAAGTCAAAAATATAATTCTGTCAGAAATTTCCCGGAACCAACTCAAAATCACAATATTATATTTAAAAATTTCCCGTTTGAAGCCAAAACTGTAATCCTTTACAAAAATCCACTGATTCAGGTGAGGATTACAATTATTTTATAAAATATCCAGAATCAATTTAAAAGTCAAATTCCCAGGGTTGCTACCAATTTCCAGTATGTAATTCTCTGACTTTTCCCTGACCAATTTTTCATTTTCCATGGTTCAAGTTTGATCATTTTTGGTTAAAACTGTAACATTTTACATTCAAAAATCATCTTTCTTCATTGTAAATTCAATTATTTGTTCGAAGATTTATCTGTGCAATTTTCTTTTTCGGTTAAAAGTTTGAATATCTCACAGAAAATTCAACTTCTTGGTAAAAAGTTAAACCCTTTGGTTGAAAATTAAACTCTCCCAAGATATTTGGTTGGAAATTCTACTGTTTTGATGAAAATAAGAAAAAAAAATTAAAAATTCGCCTTTTTGGTTGAACATTCTACTATTTCGTTGGAAATAAACTTTTTCGTTAAGAATCCAATTACTTGCTCAAATTTGAACTACTTTGTTTTAGATTTTTTTCTGGGTGGAACATTTATCTCTTTGATAAAAATTAAACTTTTTCTTTAAACTTCGTTTTTTTGGGTTGAAAATTAATTTTTGCAAAAGACAATTGCGACCATTTCATTGTTAGTTGAAGATTCATAATTTTTGATTGAAATTCAACTATTTCGTTGGAAACTTATGGATTTTTTTAATTAATCTCTTTTCCTCAGGAAAAAATTTACTTTTTTTGAGGTTGGAAATGCAATTTTTTTACTTTGAATATTAGGAATTAGGAGCACCTCAAATTGAATTTTTGTAGTGTGAAATTTAAAACATTTAAGGCTCCATTAAAAAAAAAGCACATAATCCATTAAGGAATTATTTTTAAATCGTGTATCAGGCAGAATCTTTTTTTGAGCATCTCGTTTTCTAATGGCATAAATTTCTGTTTATGTATCTTGAAAGATGAATCGAAACTTTCTAAAAAGAGGGGAAAAGGAACATGAGGTAAGAAAGAAGACGGATTGTAATCCCTGCTGTCACGTTGCCAATGTTTTCTCAAAAAAATGTTTCTTTGAAAAATCTTGAACATTTTTGGTGACAACAGTCAAATACAGAATCTATAAACTTCAGCTTCAATTTTTTGAAAATGCTTCGTTTTTTCAGGATTTCTCTGGTGTTCCTCGACTTTCTAGAATTTCCTGACCTGTAGCAACTCTGACCGACTAGAAATAATCTTTTTTCCCCAAAAAAATTCCCAGTTCCAAATCAGTATCATCATTTTTTCCGAAAATTTTCTTTCGAAATAGAATAATAATTCTTTTGGAAAATTCCCTGAACCAACTCAAAATTATCATCCTTCTCAAAAGTTTCCGGCATAATTGAATTTGAGTATAAAGCCTGATAGATACTTGAAAAAAAAACATACCATGTTGGAATCCAACTTCTTTAATCTCATCGAAATTAGCAAACGCCAGAGTTTTGTATTTATCAATCGGGGGTCTGATGTATTCGCAGTAATCAGAATTTTTGACCTCTTCCAGTTGCCTCACGCAACTCACATAAGCCAATCTCGATTGGATATCCGGCAAATTCGGAACTTTAACAGGTTCTGCAAAAGGATTCCATCTTTTCCAAAGAAGCCACCATCCGGATAACGAATCACCGTAATTCGTTAAATCTGTATCATCCTGGGATCCAACATCAATTGCCAAAATATGATGAGCTCCTTGTCTCAGCATCTCGTCAGCTTGAAAAGAAAAATCAGGGTGTATGATTCCTTCTTCATAATGAGGCTTACGTATGAAACATCGAATATTCTTTCTTTTTTCTAATATCGAGAAGCACATTACTCCCAGATGAAATTACAGGGTGTCCAGTTGAGTGCCTAATTACATGTTGTTTTTTTTTAGATTTTATAAAACTTTGAATAGCAAATTTATTTATTTCACTCAGGTGATGATCCCCTATTTCTTCCAAATTCGTAAAAAAAAAATTAAGTGGTCGCTAGGGAAGTTTTTATATAATCTTGTACAATATCATCTTTATACAAGCACAAATTTATAGAATATATTGATAAAAGAAAGAATTGGGGTTTTCAAAAAAATTAACTTTCCACGTTTTTAAAATCCAACCAGGAAGATAAAGACGACTTTGATTGAAAACCCAATTAACTTTCTTTTTTTTCTACAATATTTTCTCATATTCGTGCTTATATAAACGGCATTCGGTAATTTTTATGCAGGTCAAATCATATTTGGCCAGAAAATTTTCAGGTTGAAAATTCAACTGTGTTCGTAAAAAATTTATCTTTTGGCTTGAGAGTTCAACTCTCCAGTTGACAATTAAATTGTTACTAGTCAGAGTTTATCCTTTTCCTTGAAAAATCAGCTATAAGGTTGTAAATTCAGCATTTTTTTGCTCAAAAAACGATTTATTTTTTGTGAATTTCTCATTTTGTTGAAAATTCAACTTTCTTTCTTCCTTTTCAAAAAAATTCGACTCACTGACTTGACGAATTCATTTTTTTGTTGAGAAAATTGATACCTTTCTGGTGGGAAATTAATCTTTTTAGGTCAGATGTTAATCTTTCATGGTTGAGAATTCAACATTAAAATTTGAAAATTCGTATTTTATGCTGGAAGTTTCAACTAATTCTATTTTGTTGAAATTTCAATACTTTTACTTGAAGTTTTTTTGAATTTGAAGCGCTTTATATTGAATATGTGTAGTATGAAATTTAAAACATTTTTTTGAGGCCCTCTCTTCAACAAATTTAGCAAATGAAGTTTGCGAAATATTTGAAATTGGTAGTGTTAAAAAGAATCTATTTTGAAACGTCTTGTTTTCAGATAATGTCTCAAATTTCTGGTTATGGTTCTTGAAAAATAGATCCAAACTTTGTAGAAAAGGGGAAAAAGGGGAAAAATAAAAATCAGTTAAAAAAGAGGACGGACTATGATCCCTGCAAACTACAACTTTCAGACTCCCTCTGAATAGAAAAAAGATCAAGTTTTTTTTCTCTCTGCCCTACTGGACGCCCTGAATTGAAATAAAAGAATTTAAAATATGATTTAAAATGGGTGACAGTCCTAATTAGTAATGATATTGATTAAATGAGCAATTACTGCAAGCATACCTGGGACATTATTAACATAACACCCGTCGACTAAAAGATGCCCATCAATTGGATCGCAAACGGGAGGAAAGACACCAGCAAAAGTCATACTGGCTCGAATGTACTTCCACAGAATACCTGGTTCAGATAAACTGAACCGTTCAAATTAAAAAATTCATAACTAAGCATCTTTTCATCAACGGGAGCGAGCTTGACTCTATAAAAGCTGAAAAATGGGTTCGAATGTAACGCGTGCGCAAAGTAGCTTTTTCCTTACAGAAAAGCGGGCGCAATGTTGCTTTTTGCGACCGCATCTTTAGTCCCCAAGCGGAAAACGCTACTTTGTGTCCGCTTCACATGCCTTCATAGACAAACTTTAGATACACTGATTTTGTTTTCTTTTGAAAGAGAAGCAATTTATTTGGTACAAAAGCAAACAGATTCTGACTAAATGAATTTTGAATTATACAAAGCTCCAACTGTATACTTATTAACCTAATAAGCTGATGCCTGCAATTTTCTCAGTTTTAGAGACACAGATTGAACATCAAGCCCTACATTTCTAGCCAATAATAAAAACCTCAGATTCATGGTTATAAAAGGCGTTTTCAAGGTGGCTGCTGAACTGCGAAACCGGTAAAAACCCGGGAAATAAGTGAATTTGTTTTTTGACCGTGAATTTTACAAATTCCGAGAAGACAAATCTGTCAAAATATTTGAAATATTGAAAATTTTATACCCCATGCTATGATGCAATTTTATCTTTAAATGTCATGCTCAAAGTAAACTTTCACTGTCCATTAATCAAGTTCCAATAGTTCACTGATTTTTTATTAACTGAATCATTCAGTTTAGGATTAATAAATTTCACACAGTTCTAAAATCTTATTCTCTAAATTGGAAATGTGTTCTCAAAAATAAAGAACTAAAATGGAAAATTTTTTAGAGTATAAGATCTTAGAACTGTGTAACATTTTAGAATCTTAAACTGAATGATTCAACTAATTAAAAACAATTGAACAATTGGAAATTGGTTAAGGGACATTAGAAAGACTTATAAAATACAGTTTTTAAGTCTTGAACAGATAAAAATTAATAACTGTCTCAATTCAAAAGCCTCAGTAGTTGATTGAATGTAAACGTCCGATTAGAACTTTAACAGCTATTTTTAATTAAAAAATAATTTCACGTGAACAGATTTTCAATTAAGGGTTAAGGCTTTGCTATTAAAACCCGATTCCTACGAGTTGGAATTTCGGGAAAAGCCTCAGAAAACAATGAGCTACGTTTGTATACAATTTTCGGTTTAAACTTTCGAACGAATTTCTCAAACAAATTTTTTTCCAAAATTCTGAACTAAATGTTGTATACAAACGTAGTTTATTATTTTCTGAGGCTTTACCGAAATTTCAATTCGATATCCCATTTGGTGCAGACTTGAAAAGTTGCAAAAAAATCTATAATTTGGGTCACGTGACTCATGTATCACGTGGCCTTAAACGTTTACATTCGAATTCAATATCAGCTTTGAAGACCTGAACAACTAATAATTAAACGTGTTTCATTAAATACATTTTTAAATAATTGGAAAAAATTACAGTTAAGAAATAAAATTGTTATTAAACGGGGTTTCTCCATTTAAAAAAATACCTAGTTCAGTATCCACCCGAAAGAGAGCTTGATAATAAAAAATTGGGTGGTCCAAAAACAAAAGAAGTTTTGATTTCTTGAGATCTTATCTCTCTATTATGTGTTATTTGGTCAAACAATTTCATAATTCTTTGAGATTAGAACAAAAATTCTAGATGTAGCTCTAGGCCCCAAAGCTTTCAAAAAGCCAAAAAATTGTATACTTCTGAAGTGAAATTCACAGAAGTAAATAATACAAAGACTAAAAATTTCATTTTGTTAATAGATTTTCTAAAAACGGGTTGTTAGTAAAATTTTTATCCGAAAAGATGAAGTTCCAGCCCATATAATAAATCTTCGATAGTAAGAATGAATTTTCAACGAAAAGAATCAGCATTCAACAAAATATAGTTTTTTTTTCAACCAAGAAGATGATCTTTTGATTCGGAGAATTTAACCTTCTACCAAAGAAGACTATTCAATCAAAAAGATGATCTTTTGATTTGAGGAGTTTAATTTTCTACCAAAGAAGACGATTCATTAACAAAGTACATGAATTTTCGAAAAAAATGTCTGAATTTCTAGGTAACGAGATCATTTTTAATAACGCAGGTAAAGATTTAACAAGGAAATCACTTTTTATCCAAAACTGAACAAGTTGAATTTTCCGTTAAAGAATTAATTCTCGACCGAAAACTCGAAAGATTTTCTACCATAGAGATGAATTTGAACAAGGTAGTTCAACTCTGAGTCTGATTGTTGAATTTTAAATAAAAAATATGACCTTCAAACAAAATAGTTGCATTTTCAACCGAACAGTATAATTTTGAGAGATTCATTCCGAGCCCGATAAGAAAATCCATCCATTTTTTTTCAAGTTGTTTCTCTTTAATTGAAAGGTCTACTATTTGGTTGAAGATTCAACTATTTTGCTCAAAATTCCTTGTCTTTAGGTGAAAATCAATCTTGTTCAATTGTTCAATTCAATTGTTATGTAGAAAATTCGCCTTATTCGAGTTCAGACTTCTACTGTTTTATTGAAACCTCGTCATTTCGGGTTGTAAATTTGATAATTTCCGTACAAATTTCAACTGCTTGCTAGAGCATTCACATTTTTCAGCTGTTCGGAAAACAATTCATCTTCATTGGTTGAGAATTCAATTATTTTGATTGAATATTCAACTACTTGATTGGAACTTGAACATTTTTTTTTGCACAGTGATCTTTTTTCTTCGAAAATTTGAATATGAAAATACATCTTTGTACGTTGAAAATTTAAACTATTTGCTTAAATAACTGTTTTGTTGAACATTCGTCCTTTTCGTATTTCGCTCAAAATATCAATTTATTTGGCTTCTAATGCAACTGCTTGTTTGACCATTAAATATTTTTCAATGCCACTTTTCAGGTTGAAAATTCAATGATTTTATAAAGTGTTATTTTTTATAATACGAAGATCTCAGTTTTCTCGAACATTTAACTTTTAGGATAGAAAATACTACCTTTTATATTGAAATTTCAACTATCTTCAGAAAAATACGCCTTCTTGGTTTGAAAATTTAACTATTTAGTTTCCCAAATTCATCTATATAGGTTGGAAATTGAATGATTTTGTAGAGAAGACACCTTTTTTGGTCAAAAATTTGAAATTTGTTTTCTCGAATATCTGTCCTTCAGGATTTATAATACGTCCTTTTGAATAAAAAATTGATTTTTCTCCAGAAAAATTCGTCTTATTGGCTTAAAAATTGAACATTTTGGCTCAAAACGCAACTGCTTTTGGTTGAAGTTTAATTTTTTGTCAGAGGATTCGACTGATTGGTCGACAATCCATCTTCGTAAGTTGAAAATTCAACTAGTTAGTTGAACAACTGTTTTGTTATAATCTCGTCCCTTTCGTTTGAAAGTTCAACTACTTGGTTGCTAGTGCAACTGTTTGGTTGACTATTCATTTAAAAAAAATAATCTTTATAGGTTACAAATTTCACGACTTTGTTAAAGTAATTTTATTTCAAAATTCAACTGTTTTGTTGGAAATTCATCTTTCTTGGTAGACAATTTAACAGTCTTGTAAAAAATTATTCTTTTTAAATAGAAGATTCGAGCACTTGCTTCAAAATGTGACGGTTTATGGTGGAAGTTCAACCTTTTTTGTTCTGCAACACGATTGAAAGATTTCCAGGAAAAATTAATCAACCCGGAATATCTTCCGTAGACTATTATTAAAGAATAAATTAAAACTTTCAAGGCAAATTATGACAAAATGTATTAAAAATAAAATGTGTAGTCTTTGTATTGTCCATAGAATTATTTTATATCACATTGAAAAGGATTTACGATACTTCTCAAAATACAAAAATTTATGAAATATTTAACGCTTTGGAGTGGAGACCTGCATCTAAATCTCTGAAATTTGCTTGAAAAATTTCAAAAAATTAGGAAAATTTTTCGAAACGAGGGGAGGAGGTTGAAGAGAATAACAGAATTCTTTTCTTTTGGATCACCCTAAAGAAGAATCTGAAATTTGTTGGTAAAATGAAAATTACCTGGAAGGTTATTGACGTACCCGCCGTCGAGCAGCAGATGGCCATCGGTGGGGTCGCACATGGGGGGCATATAACCAGACAACGACATCGAACCACGAATATACCGCCACATCGATCCTAAACACGATACTTAATTATAACAATTATCTTTTTTCATTTATCTCTATATACACTTATCATTCATTAGGAATATATATTATGATAATTCTGATTCATCCCACATCTTCCTGCACCCTTCTCGCGATAAATTAGGGGAGAGTGGTACATACTGGATAATGAACATTTTCCCATTAAATGTAACAAAGATTTCAGAGATTGCAAAACGTTTCAATAATTTAAAGTGATTTCAAGGATCTCTAAGTATTCTAAAAGATTTCAAGAGAATCCACAGATATTTGAAAAATCCATAAAGATCTCAAAGATAACGCGAAGATTGGGAGATTTCATAAAGATTCCATAGATTCCAGAATATTTAGGAGAATTCACAAATATTTAAAGATTTTCAAAGTTATTACAAAAATCCCTAAGATTTCGAAACGTTTCAAAGATTTCGCAAAGATTAAAATAATATGAAAGATTTTGAAGGTTTCAGAAGATATCACGGATTTTTCTAGAATTGAATAAATATTTCAAGTATCTCAAAAGGCTTCCAAGCTTTCAAAAGATTTCAAAGATCTCAACAAATTTTAGTATGTTACCCATAAATTTCATTGATTTTGAGAGAATTCAATAATACTTCAAAGGCTCCACAAAAATTTCGAAGATTTAGGGACTTCACGAAAATTTTCAAAGCATTACAAAAATACCTAAGATTTGACTAGATTCAAGAGAATTCACAACTATGTATTTCAAACATCTCAAAATATTTTTAAACACTGCGGAAAGACTTAAGACTTAAGAATTTAATGAATGAATTTAATTTCAAAAGATTTGACAAATTTCAAAAGATATCATAAAAATGTCTAAGATTTCGTAAATATTCAGAACATTTAAGAAGGTTTAATGATCTCGAAAATGGTTGAAGATCTCGAACTATTCTGAAGATTTTAAGATGTTCCAAAATATCTCGCGAAGGTTTCAGAAAGGTTTTACAGTGATGTAACAAAGATTCTGAAAATTTAACAGAAAGTTGCTAAGAAAAGTTGTTTATTTTTTGAGGTCTCAAATTACAAATGCTTCTGAATCTTTGGGAAATGATTTTAAATCTTTGTGAATTACTGATACAATGATTTTTTTTTTAAATGTATGTTTTTCAATTCTATTCATTAACTATACATTTTCCAATCTTCGACCTTCTTTAATGTTTTAGAGTCTTTGTGAAATATTCTAAATCTTTTGAAAACAATGAAATCTTTGAAAGATGTGAAGAATCTTCAAAACCTTTGTGATATCTTTCAAAGTCTTCGATATCTTTGTGAAATGTTTGTAAATCTTCAAATCTTTGCGAAATCTTGAAAAAAATTTTAGATATTTTAAATCTTGAAGGATATTATGAGATCATTAAAATTGCTGCGTGAAACTCTTCTCCAGAGATTTCAAAAGATTTCGGAGATCTCAAAATATTTTTCAAAAGATTTCAAAGATTCTACAAATATTCCAAAACATTTCGAAGAATTCACAAAATTTTTTCAAGATTTCAAAATGATGTCACAAGAATTTCCCAAATCTCAAAATATTAAAAAAAATTCCAATATATCAGGGATCTCAGGATATTTAAAAATCTTAAGATATCCCAAAAAACAATTTAAAAGATCTCAAAATATTCAAAAAGATTCCAAGGATTCCAAGAGAATTTACAAATATTTTCAAGATTGTATTAAAATTCCAAAGTTTCAACAAGATTTTGCATAGATTAGAAGATATTGCAAAGACTGGAAGATTTCACACATATTTCGAAAGCAATCGCAAACATTTCAAAGATCTGAAGATATTTTGAAATATTTGGCAAAGATTTCAGAAAGGTTTCACAGAGAAATAAGAAGATCTTGGAATACTCCAAAAGACTTGAGAGGTTTCCGAGATTTCAAGATTTTCGAAAATATTTCGTAATAATTTCAGAGAGGTTTCACAAAGAAATATAACCGATATCAAAATGTTGTAAAATATTCGATAGATTTCGAAGAAATTTATAAATTTTTGAAATATTTTGAATATTTATGGAATCTTTAACATTTTTGTAATATATTTTGAAATCTTCAAGTCTTTAAAATATTTTGAAATGTTTTGAGATCTTTGATATACATAGTTGTAAATAAAATTCTCTCGAAATATTTTGTAATATTTTGAGACCTCGAAATAATTTGAAATCTTCTGAAATCTTAGAAATTTGTTTTATAACTTTGAAAATCTTTGTCAAATTTGTAAATCTTTATGAAATCTCTTAACTACTTACAAATCTTTGTGGAACCTTTGAAATATTTTTAAATCTTCGAAACCTTTTGGAATATTTGAAATATTTATAAAATCTTAAAAAATTTCTTGACATCTTTTGAAAACTTGAAGATCTTCCGCAATCTTTTAATTATTGTGAAATTTTCGGAATCTTTGGAATTTTTGTGATTACTTTTATAACTTCAGAAATTTTGGAAAATCTTGAATTGTTTGCGTAATTTTTGAAATGTTTCAAATCTTGAAAATTGTTGTGATAACTTCGAGAATATTTGTGAAATCTTTGAAATATTTTGGAATCCGTGTGAAATATTTGTTATTGGAGTTTTTCGAGATTATTGAAATATTTGTGAAATCTTTGAAATCTTTGAAAACTGTTGAGAAATTTTTGAAATCTGTTTAATTCTTCAGAATATTTTGAGATCTTTGAAATATTCTGTGATTTTTGAAACCTTCCGAAATAATTAAAATATTTTTAAAATCCTAGAAATTTCGGTGAAATCTGAAATCCTGAATCTGTTGACTCGAAAGTCAACCCCTCGGAAATATTCAAAATCGATTTCAACGTCTCAAACTTCTCTGTATGCTGCTTGAAAAATGAATCAAAGCTTCGTGCAAAAATAGGAAAAAGGGTAAGAATTCTCCATTTTATGTATTTGAAGAAATTTTTGATGTTCGAGAGTAAGAAGGAGAGGATTAGGTACAAAAGAGTACGACATGTGATCTTTACCTTCTTCCCTTAGAATTCAAATTACGAAAAGGAATTACGAAATATATGTTGCTTCAACTCGACAGAGTGTAGGAAGATTTAAATTTAAATTTAGATTTTTCTCTAAGAAATAAAACCACAAAAGTCTTTGCCTTCCCACTTTGTGAGACTTTAACTATTCAAAACGGAGAGTACGTCAACAACAATTTTCCACTCAGCTCACTCCCGCTAATGAAAAGTTCAAATCTAATTTCGCAATGCAATGCATCCATACTAGGGTTGGCTGAAATACATTTTCTATAATCACTATTGGATAGTGGAAACCCCGATGGTTTTTTAAATTAAAAAATGGTCCTACCGTGTCGCAATGAGGTAAACAATTTTTAATTCATATAATTGAACGAATTTCTCTAAGGGTCAGAGACTTATGGTAATTTTGTGGTTGCTACAGTTTTTGTCATTTAATAATAATAAAAAAATAAAATTAAAGAACTATAAATTTGGTTCAAGTTCAATATTTTTTCTGTCTTGCGTCGTTATTAAAATATTCACTGAAATTTGAATAAATGCAATTTCGTCTTGCTTATACAGTAAAACTAAAAACATGACATCCAAAAGGAGTTTGATTTTCTTTGTTTCAAAGCTCTTCTTTTTGGGATGAAAATTCATCTTTCTTGGTTAAAAGGATCATTTTTGTTGATAATCAGTATTTTAAAGTAGGATCATCATCTTTTTTGGCAATAAGTCCATCTTTCCTGGTCAACAATTACCGGTTTGATCAAAATTTCAACAATTTTGAGATTTTCAATATAAATTAATCTTTTCTATTTTTTGTAGGGAATTGATGTATTTCGTTGAAACGTGATCTTTTTGTTGATCTACTTTGTTGAAAATTCAACTACTTGCTCAAAAGTCGAACTAATTTGATAGGAATTCATTTTTTGATTATAGATTTATCAATTTAGTTGAAAATTCAACTCCTTCGTAGAAAGTTTAACTACTTTGTAGAAACTATCTTTTCTTGTTGGAGGATTAATCATTTTAGTTAAGAATTCCTAAATATATTATTTTCTGGTTGAAATCTATCCTTTTTAGTTGGAAATTCGAGTAGTATGTTAAAAATTTAACTGCTTTGTAAAAATTTAGTCTTTTTGGCTTGGGAATGCAACTGCTTTGTTGGAAATAAATCTGTTCTGTTTAAGGAAATCAAGATTTTGTTGAGAATTCAACTACTGGGTTAAAAGTCGAACATTGTCGAACATTAATTCTGTTCTTAATTTAACATTTTTGTTCTGAATTCATCTCTTTGATGGACGATTCGACTATTCTGTCAGGAATCCTTTTTTTTTTCAAGTCTAAAATTGATTTTTTGTTGCTGAAAATTTAACTAGCCCATTTTTTGTTGAAAATTCAACTGTTTTGTAGAAGATAATTCTTTCCGGTTTGAGTCTGTTTGAAGTTTCAAATGTCTTGTTGAAAATTCGATCACCCAAACACAAGTCGCACAAATTTGTTAAAAAATCATTTTCATGGTTGTGGAATTATTATTTTAATTCGAAAATGATCTCTTCAATCGAAAATTTAACCACCTTGATTTATTTTGATTTAAAATTAATTTTTCAAACTGAAAGTTTAATTCTTTCTAATTAGTTTCGATTTGATTTATTTTGTCAGGAATTATGTTGCTCATATATAGCAATCACTGGTTTCTATGCATGTGTTGCAGAAATTGGATTATCT
This sequence comes from Neuroterus valhalla, assembly GCA_011762715.2. Lineage (NCBI taxonomy): Eukaryota > Metazoa > Arthropoda > Insecta > Hymenoptera > Cynipidae > Neuroterus > Neuroterus valhalla. The sequence continues at coordinate 24,987 of WSXT02011076.1, read as the reverse complement.
TTAATTGAAAAAAATGTGCAAAATAGATGAAATAAAAGGCTCTTTACTTTTTGGAACAGTCAATTCCTATTTCATACCACTAACTGCACCGTAGAACCATTTTTGATTACAGAAAACGAGTTTATAGATTTTTGTTCAAACACATCTATGTGTTTTCTATCTATAGCTCCGTTTAAGCTCTAGCCATTTTCAAATTTCAAAATTTTTGTGTTTTCAGCCCACCCTAATCTATACAGTGAACAACTAAATTTTCATTTATAATTAATATTGAAAAATTGAAAGATAATTAATCAATTATATGCACAGAATTACAGACCGTGTGTGTGTGTTCGCATACAGGAAGCGGTTATATCGGTCGTTAGAGTAAAATATGGAAGCCAAAGATCCTCGATGTAAGTGTCGCCAAAAGTTGCCTGGATTGTTTTGTTAAAATCCTTCCCGGAGAACATTGAAGTCATCGGATAAGTCAAATCCAAAATTTGCCTCCACCACTGAGTCATTTTCTAAAACAAAAATTTATCGTAATCATTCTTGTTAAACTTAAATTTATGTTGAAAAAGGCCTCACATTCTTCATGAGATGGAAAGTAGGGTGCAAAGGGTACTTGTTGTGCATATTAAATAATACAACACGTGTTTATGCATGAATGTCGAAATAGTGCTGCCACCTATAATATGGCTTTATACAGACTCTTGAACCTTTTGATATATGAGTCTTTCTATGTGTGTGTAATCTCTCTTGTACGTCGCAACAGCAAGATTCCCGTTTGCTACTCTGTATTCCTCATTTGTATTGTTCCTCACATGTTTATTTATGCAATAAACATTGTTAAAACTAACAGTACTCTTTCCACCCTATTGAAGGAAAATATGGGAGAAAATCAACTTTTTTCTTCACCCTAACATCATTAATCGCGCGCTTTGCGCAGGTTTGGTTTCTCTTATGAAGGAATAAACCAGTTTTTAAATTTTTTTGATGTAAACAATTCTAGGCCAATTTTATTGAAAAATTAAAACTTAACAGATCAATTTTTTTGTAGGGATATGAATTCTTAAACAAAAAGTTTATTTTGCCAGATTAATTTTCTACTAATGAACGAATTTTCAACAAAATTCATGAATTTTGGACCACATGGTTGAATGTTCAACTAAAGACTAAGCTTTACAACAAAAAATGAGATAGTTAGGTTTTTAATTAAAAAAAAAACACATTTCAATAGAAAAAATAATTTTTAACCAAATCAATTGAACGAAAACATGCATGTTTTTAACAAAATAGTTGAATCCTCGACGAAAATTTTTTACCCAAAAATATGCATTTTCAGAAAAATACATGATCTTACAACCAAACTAGTGAATCTTCGGAAAATGCATTCCCAACCAAACGGATGAATTTAAAAAAATGATTTCTCAACAAAAAAGTTCAACTTTCAATCGAGTGGCTGAATTTTCAGACAAGAAAATCAATTTCCGACCAAATAGTTGAATCTCTAACGCATAAAGGATATGTTTTCTGCAAGAAATGGACTCGTTAAACAATCTAATAGTCAACCAAGAATAAGAATCATACAAAAAATGAATTTTCAACGATGCAGTTTAATTTTTAATCAAGCAGTTTTAAATTCTACCAAAATGGTTCAATTTCCAGTCAAACAGCATTTCATAATATTAAAATAACGCCGATTTATTATCCATTCAAAAACCGTTGAATTCCATATAATTTTTTCTTCACACTAAGCCATAATCCCTTGCGGGGTAAGCGTAACTCCGAGGGGCTATTCACTGGAGAATTTTCATAACGACCGTCGACTAACTTTTCCGAAGTACCTCTAGTCGTCAGTAGAATTTTCGGTAAGTCTCTGGTTAGTCTCTCTTCAGTCCGGTTAGCCTATCACTCTGTCTCCTTTGCTCTCCGCCTCTATTCTCCGCCCGATCTGACCGGAAAATAACAAAACACGAGCGCGAGTGTGAAAGCGAGTGTGAAGAGATGAGAATAGTGGAGGAGTGAGAGAGATGGACAAGAAAATTCTTCGAGAAATCATCGGTTGTCGTTTGGTCGTCACTGTTAGTCGCTATTAGTCTGACTAACATGAATTCTCAGTAAATAGCCCCTCGCGTAACTCGTGAAGAGCCGAACTCTTGAAGGTAAGGTAATTCAAACTTTCCTTACACTGGAACAGTTCAAAGTTAAATTATTTTTTGCTATGAATTGTTAAAAATAATTAATTGTTAGGTCAGATTTGTTGACACATGTTCCATAAGGTCTACAAAGAGACATCTATGTCTTTTAATGCTTCAACAGGACCAAATCTTGGAATTGGGGGACTTTCAGGAACAAATCTTAAAAATAGGATCCTATAGTGACCAAATCTTGAAAATGGGATAGTTTCGGGACCAAAGCTAAGTATAAAGGAGTATAGGGCATTAGGAACAGGTCTGTGAGGCCCGTTGGAATTCACTTTGAAAATTCAAACAACAAAAAATCAATTTAAATTACCCTTGACCACTCGCGAGCTTTCTGGGTCACAGTAACAATGTTTTTTTCCATGCACCATAGTGCGCCCATGAAAGCACCAATACTGACTCCACCGACCATGTCGATCGGAATTCCGGCTTCAAGAATCGCTTTCAACATTCCTATGTGAGCGGCTCCTCTAGCTCCACCGCCTCCGAGAACTAGACCAACAGAAGTTCCAGTTAACCATCGTGCGAGTCTGCTAAAATCACTGTGGACATTCGGCTCCGACATCAGGACTTTAGAGTAGAGCTCGTTCTGTTGAAAAAATGAAAGTTCAGTATTCTGATATATTTTTAAACTTTGAATAAACCTTTTGTCTGGAAATTGCAGCGTTTACATTTTCGGCCATTAAATGAAATAGTTCAGCTATACAAATTAAGGTCTCAAAGTTAGGACATTTATAGAATTTTATTTCGTGTTTTTTTCATAACTCAGGGGTAGAAAACAAGGGTATTCTGGAAAAGTTAGATGAATATACCTTTTTGGGTATCAGTGTACATAAACTGAAACCATTTTGAGTCATAAAATTCAAGGCCTCTAAATTATAAAATTTTTAGAATATTCTTCCGATCTTGTCATGTATTAGGGGTAGAAAACGAGGGTGTTCTAGGAGAACTAGGAGGATGTTAAATTTTTGGGCATCTGTAAATATTAAGCGGAACCATTTCAAGTTGAAAATTCAAGATCTAGGAGTAAGGGCATTAAAAAGTTTGATTTTTTATCATCTTAAAGGTAAAAATGGGGATGTTCCGGAAGAGCTCAACGCATCAAATTTGTTTCGGTTTTTCTGGACGCCACACAGTGGTTCAAGATCCCAAAAAGCTGGCCAAAACCTCAGAATTCGAAGTTTACTGGCTGAGGTAGATTAAAAGGGCAAGTCACTATAATATTCAAAACCGTCCTTGTGGCGAGCAGTCAAACTTGACTCTTCGCCGAATACGCGCCCATCAATTTGTTCCTCGAGTTTCGAGCGTTCGAAGAAAAATGTTGTTATTCTGTGAGTTCGTGCCAGAAACAGATAAGGTGACAAAGAGGATATTTCTGAAGGTACGTTAAATCATTGCTTGCTTCCGGATTTGCATTTCGAACAAGTATGCTATGATATTAGGAGTGAAATGTGCACGCTCAAAATTTCTTTTTTCATATAATTCAGGAATATACCTAATGAATGCTTTTTTTGCCTGCGAGTGCGCGCGCCGGAATTTGGCGCTTTGATCGCCAAAAAGTATCAACTTTTTGATTCCTTCAACAAAAGCTGCCCCGAGCTGCCCCCGTAGCAATAAATACGCTTTTTCTACAACCGCGTGGGAGTGTTCACCCTCGCTATAGCCCACCAATACATGATTCTCTACGCGCCACAAGACATGCCGAAAAGATACTTATTCAAAATGAAAGTAATTTATTCAGTGACGTTTGAATATACCCTTGAGAACGTTTGAAATGTGCTGGGCACAATACATAGGGCGTCCAAATTGAATTTTACCATTGTATGAAATCAGAGTATTTATCAGTTAAAGTATTCAATTTTCTCATCAAGAAATATAACGAATAGATAAATAATGTGAAAAAAATATGAATATATAAACAATAAATATATGTAACATTAATAAATGTAACGAAAAAATTGTAAAAGAAAAGCGACTTCAGATTGAAAACTTCGGATTTTTGGCGTAAAAAGTTTATAAACTGGGCAATCAGGCAATAAATTTTTTACTCCGTTAGTGACAGGATTCAAGACGCGGATCGTGAAATGAAAACGTCTAAAAATTTTCGAATATGTGGAATCCTTCAAGGACCTGAATATTGAAAATGAAATCACGACTTTAGGGACGACGTTTCTCGGTATACCAGCTGATTCTTTTACTATTATTCGACCCTCGCGAAAGGCTTTGAGAATAGTTCTTCTGAGCTCAAAATGTACGCCATTTTTATGCCAACATTTTGAATTCCGAATTTAAAATATCGTTTTTAAAATAAGCGACCCAGAAAACCCTTTTGTACTTCTTTTTGTGAAAAACAATAGAAAATTTTGGAAAATTGTCTGCCATTTTTGGTCTGCCACTTTGAATTTTGAATTTTCAATATCATTTTTGAAATCAGCAACCAAAAAAACTTCTTTGTACTCATTTTCGTGGAGAACAATAGAAAATTTAGGGAAAGTGTCCGCCATTTTGAATTTTGAATATGATTCTTGAAATCAGTTTCACATAAAACGCGATATAAGCACTGAAGAGGTCATAAATATTAACTTTTTGAGTTTTGGCCACGAATTTGGGATCTTGAACCACTGTGCGCCATAAAATTGTACAACTTGACGGTAAGGACTTTTCAGATATTCTTCTGATATTTTATTACGATGGGGGCAAAACATGAAAAAATTACGGAAGACCTATGCGGATGACAGAAGGAAATGTCTTTGAGCAGTTGGAGAAAAGAGAAATAAATCGCTAGATAGAGACTAAAAAATGAAGTAAAAGAACCAATTGGGAGAAGGAAAAGAAGAATCGCAAAGTCCAGAAAGGGTAGAGAAGAAATGAGAGCATGTAAGTGGTTAAAGGAGAGGAAAGGGAGAAAGGGAATCATGGTAAGAGAAAGTTGAGCAACTTTCAAGGGACGAGCGACTAAGAGAAGAAATGATGAAGTTAGAAATAGCTAGAAGGGTTGATGGAGAAAAATGAGAAAAAGAGAAGGATGATGAATGGAAAGCATGAGTGGGGAAGAAAGGTAATGAAGATGTAGGGGAATGGAGACTTGCGTTTCCGGCATGAAAGTGTGAGGTTGCGGTGAATAAGAGGTGCAGAAGCTTTGTTGAATTACAGTGAAAATTGAGATGAGTCGAAGGAAAAAAGTGATCAGGAAAGGTTTGAGAGTGAATGTTTGAATAATGTAAATAAAAAGAGAGCTGGGGGGAGGATAGTTTTGTAGATTTTACCGGATTTTACCTGAGATTTGCCCTGCTCCAAGTGAAATTATATTTCTTTACTGAAACTCCCTGCCCTTAAATCAAAACTATGATTATTTTCTAAAAAAAATCTCCCTCCCATCCCCTCCTTTTTCTCTATCCCACGTCAGGTGAATGAGGAAAAAGCAAAAGAAGCGGAAAGATATATTTGAAATTTTTCCAATTTAGACAAAAGAAACGTGACATTTCTTCAATCAAATGATAAGATCTCTTTTAATTCATAAAAATGAAGTGGTCATTTCTCGTATTTTTACGGTGAAATTTTTAAGTGTCTAGGCAAATCAAGGAATTCCCGGTTTTCTAATTAAATTTCCGGTCATCTCTCGTTTTTTTTTCCAGGCAATAAAATTCCCTGTAATTTTATAAAGTAATATAAAGTCTCGAAACATTAATATTTCATTACAAAGCACAAGAAAATCGAATCATTCCGTTTATGTACTTAGAAAAATTAGAACTCAATATTTTTGACACTTTCCCCATGTATTTTATGAACTGTCAGCCTAAAAGTACAGCCAGCACCGCCACTCGGCTACGGGCAACATTCCCGTCACTTTTAGTTTTGACTGTCCCCTGCCTGTTACAGGTTTCGGAGATAGAGGCGGTGCGGTCAATTCAGGTGGGTGGAAAGAGAAGGCCTAAAAGTCTGAATCTGATTAGTGGATGACAGAGGTACGATGGGAGGGGTAAATTTGAAATAAATTCGCAAAATGATGATAAAGGTGATGAAAATGAATGAAGGAATGCAGGAATGCAGGAAGGAGATATGGATACAATAAAGCAAGAAATGAAAAAGATATGGAAAAATAGTAAAAAGTCAGGGAAAATCAATAAAGAAGGATGCAGAACCTAGAGCAAAGACCAGAGTAGCAGGAAGAATCCAATATAAAAGTAAAGGATTGGAAAGAAGGTTGCAAAAAATTCAAAGCTCGATCTAGAAGTTCCAAGGTTTATGATGAGAAATAAGGATGAGAATAAGGGAAGGTAACAAAAATAGGAAGAACAGTGGGAAGGAATAAGACAAAGGGAAGAATAAAGTGATTAAAGGTATAAGATTAGAGGGGAGAGAATTGGAGGAAGGTGTAGAAGACGTGTTAAATAGGATAAAGGCGAAGAAAGATGAGAAAGGTTTAAAGGAACACAAGGCGGGATAAGGGTGATATAAGAGAGGAGAGGAGATAGATGTTAGGAGTATATGTAAATAAAGTTATTCATAGAAGAAGATTACAAAATTGGAAGAGATAGGATGGTTCATCTCAAGCGGGAATATTGAGGGTGATGAGAAAGGAGAGTAGGAGGAGTACAAGAGAAGATAACGAGAGGAGGGACAGAAGGAAGGGAAGAGGACGAAGAAGAGGATATCACAAGTGAGGAAATAGAGACGGCGATGAGGTCAGTAAAAGAGGGAAAGGCAGAAGGTATAAATGAACTTTTCAATGTACGGGCGGTTGACCAAAAATATGGAAAGAAGTGATAGTGGTACCGATAGTAAAAAAAGGAAAAAGGAAAAGGGTAAGGGATTATAGGAGGGTGATGCTGAAGCCGGCATCAAATAAGATATATGGGGCTATCCATAAATTACGTAAGACGTTTAAGGGGGAGAGGGGGGTTAGCAAAACATTAAGCCTATGTTAGGGTTATATATACTTATATACTTGGGAGAGGTGTGGGAGTTTTGGAGTTATTTTTACGTGCTAAACTATATTATAAATAGAAGAATCAAAGGATAGAGAAAGGGGCTTGACAGTAATTTTTGTCGATTTGAAAGCGGCGTTTCATTAATTGGACAGGGAAGAGATAGATAAAGCTATGCAGAAAAAAGGAATAATAGGTTTAAGGAGAAGAGTTGCTGAAATCTTTAGAGAGAAGAAAAACAAGGTTACGGTAGGGTAGGAGAGAACATAAGAGATAGTTTTTGATTGGCTAAAGGTGTAAGACAGGGTTGTCGGCTATGCCCACTCCTGTTTAACAATTGAATTCCATATTTGGAGGGGAAGTTAAAGAGAAAAGGATGGGGAGGAGGAAGGTTAGATGAAAGAAAAATATAAACACTGGCATATGCGAATGATATAGCGCTCTTAGCAGATAGTGACGAAGGAATGGCGGGTTTTATTATGGGATTGGAGAAATACCTAGATTGAGGCTTAATACGGATAAAACAAGGGTCATGAGGTTTAGAAGGGGGAGGGGAGAAAAACTGGAAAGCGAGATAGCGAGAGTAATGAAGCAGATATGGGGAATAGGAAAAAGGTTTGAAAAAGATTGGAAAATATGAATAGGGTTGTTTGATCCGCTGGCATGGCCAGAATAAAGATGTGGGCCTGAGATACGGGGTTGGGAGGAGAGAAATGAGATAGAGAAGATGCAAGAGATATACATTAGCAGGGTGGCGATTCGGCGGACGATTTCAAATTCACGGTCATTTCCCGGTTCTTCCCGGTCAAGTTTTTCAATTTTCCCGGTCAACTAGGAGTAACATATTTATATTTGTCGCAAAACGCTAACATTAATGTTTATTCATCAAGCTCATTCTAAACATGCTTCAACACAACAGATCAAACATATTGCAAAATGAATCAATTTTTTTAAAAATAATCTAATTTTCAACAAAAAAATATCATTTAAAAAAAATTGAAACAGTTAAACTTACAATTGAAAAAATCAATTCAAGATAAAAAAAAAACTATTCTCAACAAAATAGTTCATTTTTCAACCAATATAATGAATCTTCAAAAAACATGATGAATCTTCAACCAGAACCGTTAAATTTAAAAACAAGAAGATGAATTTACAACTAAAAAGATAAATATTTAACTGGAGCACTTCAATTTCCAACCATTTTTAAGCCAAACATAAGTGTTTTATATTTAAAAAAAAATGTTTAACTGAAGGAGTTGAGTTTTCAAACAGATAAATAAACTTTTACGGAAAAAGATTATTGAATGAAAATTTGAATAATCAAATTTTAAATTGAAAAAAAAATGTTTAACTAAACAAACAGATTTCAAAAATAAACTATGGGATTTCAATTGGAATAAGTTGAATTTCCAGTTAAAGAAATTGCTTATAACAAAAAAAAAACTATCTTTCAACAAACAAAAAAAAACTGTCTTTCAAAAAACAAAAAAACTGTTAAATTAATCATTACATTCATGCACAAAATGACGAAGAAGCAAATGAAATTGTAAATTGTTGACTGAAGTAGTTGAATTTTACACCAGAAAGACGGATTTTTAACTAAAATGATGAACCTTTAACTAGAATAGTTCAATTTTGGACAAGAAATTAATTTTAAACCAAAAAATACAATTTTTCAACAGAATGGTGGAAATTCGAAGCATGAAAATAAAAAATGATGAAATAAGGTATTTCGGGTTTCGATCGTGTACAAACTACAAAAATTTCAAACAAAAATGGAATAGTGACATTTTTGGCTTGAAAAATTAATTTTAAACCAAACCAAAGAGTTTTTAACGAGATGAATGTTCGACTAAAATGAAAAATGTATGACTGTATAACTTGAATTGCTAACCGTAAAGAAGAATTTGTGAAGAAGAATATTAACACTCGAAGAAAAAGATTATTTTCTACAAGAAATCGATTTTCCAAAAAAGTATGTGAAGTTTCAACGAAATAATTGAATTTTCAATTAAAAAAGATAATTTTTCACAAAATTGTCGAATTTTGAACAATAAAAGATCAATGTTCGACTAAAAATGAAACAGTTGAATTTTTAGTTGAAGAAATCGATTTTCAACCGAACTGATGAACTTTCAGGTATAGTGAATAATCATCAAATGAATAGATGTATTTTATGCAACAAGATGAATTTTCGACCATACAGATTAATTTTCTACAGAACAGAAAATTTTCCACGAAGTTCATTCTCAAAGAAATCGTTTGATTCCCAAATTAAAGAATCAACGTTTAACTAAATACCTGGATTTTCACCAAAAAAATTGAATTGATTTTAAACAAAGAAGTTATAATTTTAACCAGAGGTGAATTCGGAATCGAAATAATGCAACTTTAACGAGAAAATTCGATTTTCAACAAACAAGTTTGAATTCCAAACAAGTAGTTGATTTTTTAACACAAAAAGGATGAATTTGCAAATATTTCTTCTTCGCAATACTACTTTTACTCTCAAGACTGCTTGAAGAACTTTATTTATTTAAAATTAAGGAGAGGGAACTTTAAAATCACGACAAATTTCAGATTGGAGGAACGTTTTCCCTGCCCTAAAATAAAAACTACAATTATTTTCTGAAATCCCCTGTCCCAAGTCAGATAAACAACGAAAAGCAAATAAAACGTGATAAACACATTTTTTGAAAAAAAAAAGATAAATAATTATTCTTTCTGTAGGTTTGGGCTATAATCAATTCGATTATCAAATTTGATTCAGCTAAAAAAATCTCACAGAGCAACAAATTTGCAAAACGCTTTTCTTATAATGGAAAAAGAAGAAATTCTTTCTCTCATGACGTATAGATATATTTAAATATTTTGAGAATCAGATGGATAGAACAAAGGCAGGAAAGAAGGCATGGAAATTTGAAGAGAAACTAAGAGAGGGAAGTTAGCGAGAAAGTATTACAAAGAGATGGTAGGAAGAGGAAAGAGGGCCGTGGAAATAACGCGATGGGAAGAAGAAATGAGAGAATGTAGAGGAACGGAAGTTATATAACACCTTAAGGGACGAATTGTAAATAAATAAGAACTTTTGATTCTCACAATTCGATACTGCGACTTTCTGGTAAACATTCTCTTGGGACATTGGATGTGGTGATGACTAGAGACCCAAGATCTCATGTTTAGCCACTCGACTGTATTAGTTGGTCTTTGGCCACTCTGCTCTTTGTGCAAAAGAACCAATTCCTTCTGAGTTCTCATCGCCAATCTTTCGACTTCCCGTTCTGTTCTTCCCAAACTTGGTGGCCTATCACCCAGTCCAACTATCAAGATACAATCTGCCTGTCTCACGCATCTCTGAGTCCACAAAGTATAGGTCGAGTCACACTGATAAAGAGAAATTCGGTGCTGATCTTCTTGCTGTGCGAGCCAGGATGTCAGGCGATATTCGTTCATTGGCTCCATTATACTACTTCCCAAAGTCTGAAACAATTCAAAACTTTTTAGGCAATTAGGAGAAATAACTAATGAGATTATTATGAGATGATGAGAATATTGATGAGATCCATTTTCCAGAAGGAATATTCTCAATTGACGGTAATTTGTATATCCCAACTCAGAATTTTAATTCTTTTGGAAATTTCTCTGCTCCGAGCCAGAATTATAATTCTTCTCAACGAATTTTTTTTCAAAGTCACAATAATTGGTGTATTAAAATTTGAACTCTAAACAATGAAAATTGGGAATTTCAGAATTAAAAACCTTAATATATGATGAATGAATCATTGTAAAAGACTTTACAGCCTAAAATTCTCTGCAAACAGAGAAACGGTGATTTTTCACCCAAATACAGAAATAGTAGGCGAATATATTCTTTTGAATAACACTGATTTTCAAAGAACAAAAATATTTATTTTAGACCAAACGGTTGCATTTGGAAATGAATAGTTGAACTTTCAAGCAAACGAGACGAATTTTTCACAAAAAAGTCAAATTTTCCAACAAAAAGCATTGCACTTCATTCAAAATAGTTGAATTTAAAACCAAAAAGAAAAATTTACAATTCAAATAAGATGAATTTCCAACCAAACACTCGTATTTCCAATGAAGCAATTGAATTCTCTATGAAAAAAAGATTACTCTCTAACAAAATAGTTGAACTTCTATCAAAATAATTGAATTTTTAACAAGATATTTTGATTTTCAAACTCAAAAATATCAATTTCGAACCAAGAAAGAGAAATATTAAACAACTAATTAGTGTAGCTATTAACCTGAAGGGACGAATTTTTTAAAAAATAGTTTAATTTTGAACCAAATAGTTAAATTTTTAATCCAAAAGCAAAAATTCAAAAGAAAAATTAATCTTCAACCGAGCAGTGGAAGTTTAAGAAACAATGAAGAAATTTTATTTCGTTTTTTTCAAGAGGACGAATTTTATACAGAAGAAAAAAGGTTGAAAAATATAAATTTTCAACCACAAAAAGTAATCTTCAACCAAATACTTAAATTTTCAACAAAAAATGTATTATTAACCAAACATATTTCAAGAAGATGATTCAGTTTTCAAGCCGAAAACAAAGTTTTACTCAAAAAAGATTCATTTTTGGCAGAAAATATAATGCTTGATATTTTAACCAAAAAATATTTTCAACTGTAAGGGAGAAAACATATTTGCCGTGAAGTTGTTGGATTTTTAAACCAAAAAGGCAAATTCTCTATAAAACAGTTGAATTTTCAACTCAAAAATATGAAAAATAATAAATAAGTAGATAAATGATAAATGAACATGGAAATTCCAAGATTTGGAAATTACTTTCTAGATTCTGATTATTAAATTCAAATTGTAAACAATCTTCCAATTTGGAAGAGATATCACTTAAGAAGTAAACCTTTTTGACTTGAAAGGGTAAAAAAATTGAAAAGCACACAATTTTTTGACTTTAGAAAGTAGATTTTCTGCTTTTTTTGCAAGTTTGAAGCCTTAGGAGTTAAAATTTTCATAAATTATTTCCTTGTGAAATTAATCTTCCGAAATCCAAGTAACGAAAGTTAGACAGTCTGGAAATAAGAACCTTCAATAGTTTAGGAACTTCAAGTTGAAAGCTGAAAAATTGGAAGGATTAGATTTTCGAGATTTTCATATTTTCTCCAAGGTTTAGCATATTAAATAGAAATCTTCAATAATTTTGGACTTGAAAGTAGCGAAACTAAAAAGGTGAATAATTTTAGACTTGGAAAATTTAACGTTGCAAATTGTTTACAAAATAAATGTCACTGCTCCAGCTTACAATAATATTTCTTCTGAAAAATTCCTTGTTTCAAATCTGTTGGAAGTCAGAACTGAAATAATTTATTATGAAAATTTCCCTGCTCCAAGTTTGAATAGTGATTCTTTTAGAACACTCACTGTTCCGACTCAAAATTATCATTTTCCTGAAAAGTCAATGTTCCAATGTACGGAATTCTCGTCTTATTTTCACCTTTTCTAGTTTTCTGGTCGGGTGAAAATTCCTGATAAACAAAAAATCATATTTACCTTTCGAACAACGTCGGAAGTAAGTCTTAAACAGGGACCAATCGCGCAAAGGGAATGATAAAGCTCGTAAGTGAATGCAGTTAAAGGAACATCATCAGAAACGGGAACAATAGCAACTGTAGAAAAGTTGACTTTCGAGGGCCTAGCATCCACCGTCGCCCTTCTGTAGAAGAAAAGAAAATTAAAATTGCAGTTCATAAAACATCTTCAATAGGCTAGGAGCACCAATTCTTGGCACTTCCGCAATCATTGGCATTTTTCTCTAATCCATTATATAACTAGCATCATCAAACTTAGGAGAATAAATTGAATTGTTATCCCAATAGTTTTATTTCAAACCAAATAGTCGAATTTCCGAAGGCAAAATATCAATTTCCGAACGAAAAAAGTGGCATTTTCAACCCAATAGTTAAATTTCCAAGCCAAAAAGACGCACTCTTGAAGAGAAAGTAGGATTTTCAAACCGAAAAGTTGAACTTTCAATCCGAAAGGATGAATTCCTAATAGAACAGTTTAATTTTCTACATAAAAAGATTAATTTCCAACCAAATAGTAAAATTCTTACTAAAAGAAAGGTCAATATTCAACCAGAAACAGTTTATTTTAAACAAAAAAGTTACAGCTTTCAAACAAAACAGATGAATTTTTTATAAAATAGTTTGATCCTTTACTCACGAGTTCAATTTCCGGACAAGAAAGATGAATTTATAATCAAATAGTTCAATCTTAAGCTTATGAAATATAAGTTTCCAACCAAAAATGAAATAGTAAAATTTTCAGATGAAAAAACTAATTTGAAGATAAATAAATAAAAAGCAAATCTTCAAAAAATTGGTCGAATTTTAACCAAATATATGGTTTTTAATAAAAAAGGTTAGCTTCTGCCACATAGTTGAATTTTCAAAGACAAAAGATTGATGAGTTTCAGAAAACAGTGTCATTTTCAACACAATAGTTGGATTTTCAAGACCAAACAGACGAATTTCAAGAGGAAAGTTGAATTTCCAAACCAAGGAACAGTTGATTTAAAAAAAAAAAATTTATTTTCAATCAAGATGATCAACTTTCTACAAGAAATCGAATTTTCGTCCAAATTGCTGAATTTTCTCGACCAAAAACATAATTTTCAACAAGACATGTTTCAACCAAGTGGTTAAATTTTCATGGAAAACAGATAAATGGTTAACCAAAGAGATAAAGTTTGAACTGAAATGCATGAAGGTGGAAAAAAAATATCTTCAACAAGAGGGTTTAAAAACCAACCAAATAAGTTGCATGTTTAAACAGGAAGATTCTTTTGTAACCAGAAAGGTTCATTTCCTACCAAAAGGACGGACCCTCACGAGTGAATTCGAAAGATTTTGCATTACCAAAGAAAAATTAGTAACACAGTGCATCAAATATTTTCAGAAAAAGAATGAATTCACTTAGGTTTTTGGCATGCACAAAATTGGGATGAGGTGCTAAAAATTAATGCTCTTATCCTATAAACTAATAATAAAGAATACTGACTGGGTTCCACTACCCCCCGTTTTCGGTGCCTGCTTCCAGGTTCCAAGGATCCGATGTCCCAGTAAATTAATCAACCTCGTAACCACAATTGGGTATCGAAGTTTGATTACATTGAAGAGTCCCTCGGGTAATTTTGCCAATTCCGAATCTCGAACAGCCATCACAGTTGTCGACCTCGGAGTTTGGGTCACCATTTCCACAATTCCCACCAAGTCTCCTTTTCCATATTCAGCTACGAGTTCCTTTTTTCCATTTTCATACGTGATAACTGATCTTAAACGACCACTTAAAACGATAAAAGTCGAATCTGATTCGTCACCCTGGCGATAAACTGCTCTTCCACTTTCCAAAAACAACCAATCCAGAGCAAAATCAACCTAAAAAATATGCATACAACCAAATGAAATTAATTTTCGGCTATTTTAATGACAAGGAAGAAAAAGTTTTAAAATGAGCAGTTGGAAAGACTTTTGACGAGCTCAGCTGGTTCGAATAAAACTGGATACGAACTGGGCTTCTCAAAAGACTACTCAAAAGATTACTATGCAATATAACAATTTTGATTTATTTTGAACTAAAATTGAATTAAGATTAAATTATTCAAGATCTTACTTGTCTAACGAACGGACTGAGCCTCTGAACAACAGTATTAGCCACGTGCAAAACGACAGTAGGTTTTTCCCTCATAATTGCGAAGAAGGTTTGCTTGCTTAATAAGGCGATCCGACTAGGATGTTTTGCTCTAATTGTATAAAATGATGGCTCTCCAGTTAGGACTGCTAATCCGCCAACAATTTCGCCCTGATGGGCACTAAACATGTGAACTTCCTCTCCAGTGTCTGGTCCTTCCGAAACCCTCTGGCTGATGACGAGAGATCCTGAGACTACAAAAACTAAGGCTACATCCTAAACAGAACAAAACAAATTAAATCAGTAACGAATTTCCAAAATACAAAGGATTTAAAAAATGTTTGGGCCGATTTTTCGCCCTTTTTTTCTGGAAGGCCAAGAATAATGCACCTCCTGAAGTAATGCGAAAACGGTTCACAGGAGGATCTCTGGGAGAAGGGAAGGATGCTGGGTTTCAGTTGTTAATCAATTATTTTTTCACCTTATGAGATTCCTCCTTCATAAGATAAGTGCCGGCTGGAACTTCCCTAATTTGAACTTTTCCATCAACCAGCAGGGAATCATCCTCCAACCCGAGTTCCTTAACAAAAGCTTCTATCGCAATTTGAACAATCTGAGCCTCGTCCAAATCTTGGATTCCCTGATTTGTCGACCGTTTCCTACTCGGTCCACTTGAATGGGGAGCATCTGTAGTACCCGTTTGTTGAGTTTGAGCAGCACAAGACGATGAATTTGGCCAATGAGAGTCACATTCCGGAACCATGTCAGCTGATGTTGATTGACCCGTATTTTGTGGACTCGGGTAGTAATTTTTCAAATCAAAGCTGTTCTTCGATCTATAAAAGGAAGATCTAAATCAGGATACACTTTTTTATAGTACTAGAATATTAGAAAATTTTGGATTAAAATGTTTTATCATTTTATCAACACTCCACCTTCTATTAACGATAGGAATCGGCTGTGAACTGCACATGCTGAATTCTTTCTGCACGCTTTCAGAAGAACTTTCAGGCTGTTCCGATCCGTAAGAAAAAGTATTACAGACAGTCTCAGCAGTTTGGGCGGCGAAACTTTCACGCGTTCGGGATCTGACAGGAGAGCCCGAAAAGGGACTTTTATTCTTTTTGTGCATCCCCTGATTAACTAATTCGGCTGATAGGCCAAGATATTGATGCAAAGCAGTGAATGTGACTCGCTGCAATCGAACCATGATGACCTGGATAACTCGAATGAACGCATCTGGGTGATCTTGAAAGATCTGAAATTATTCCAAGAATATTAGAACATTTTTTGACTATTTGAATAATAAATAGTCATAATCTACGACTTTATTCGTGAATAAATGAATGGATGTATCTTAGAGAACTTGAAAGTCCTGAAACTATTAAAGAATCATCAGAATATTTTATACTATTTTAATAATTAATTAGATATGATAATGAACGACCCCATTCCATCATTCATGCATGTGAGTGATCTTGCGGGGCCTGGAATTTCCTCAAAATA
The DNA here is from genome assembly GCA_011762715.2 of Neuroterus valhalla. NCBI lineage: Eukaryota > Metazoa > Arthropoda > Insecta > Hymenoptera > Cynipidae > Neuroterus > Neuroterus valhalla. Next base: position 8,689 of record WSXT02011076.1, on the reverse strand, counting down.
TGTCAACTGCTTTGAAATACATTAGAAGTTTTTCAAAGATTCCGATAAATCGCCAATTTTCTTCAGTAAATCAATGAAATAATGCCTGTAATCCTGTTATATCAATAAGAGAGTTGAAAGTTCAAAGGTATTTCAGAATACTTTGAAATACTCTAAGGATTTCGAAAAATTTCGAGACATTTTTAGGAAGACAACACTTTTCTGAGTAATTACCAAGAATTCAAAGGATACTAAGGGATTCAGATAAATTTTCATGGGATTCAAATAAATTTTCATGGGATTCAAAGATTTTCGGAAGATATGGAATTATTTTATAGGATCTATAAGGTTTTGAGACATTCCAAAAGATCCCAAAGTATTTCTAATTTATTTCAATCATATGATGAGATTTAAATGGATTTGAAATATTTAAGGGCATTTCCTGAGATTTCAAGGAATCTTCAAGAGTTTTGAAAGCTTCAATAAATTTAAAAGGATTTCAAAGATTTTTAGAATATTTTTTAAACTTCGAGGAATTTTCAAGACCTTCAAAAATTTTCAAGGGATTCAGAAAGATTCAAATATATTTCGATGATTTTTTTTAATTTCAAAGAGTTTTTAAGAGCTTCAAAAAGTTTCAAGACTTTTTTTTTATTGATTTCAATTATTCAAGGGAATCCCAAACGATCTCGAAGATTTAAAGCAATTTTCGAAGCTTCCGGAGAATTTTCAAAAGCTTCAAAAAATTCCGAAAGATAGGATATTTTGAAGAATTTGAAATATTTTAGGGTATTTCGGGAGAATTGATGGGAATTTTGAAGAGCCTGAAAACAATTAAGAAATTTTCAAGCATTTGAATAGTCTGAAGAGATTTTAAGAAATTTCAAGAGGTTTTGGAGAATCGACCAGAATTTTGAAGATAAGAAACCATTTTATAGGATCATGAGGTTTAAGGACATTCCGAGGAACATTCAGAAGCTTTGAGACCTTCGGAGTATTTCGAAGATTTTAGGATACTTTTTTTGATTTCAAGTAATTCTCAAGACCTTTACAAAATTTCAATGTTTTTCGAAAGATTTAAGTCAATTTCAATGCTTTTTTTTCAATTCCAAGGAATTTTCAAGAGCTCCAGAAAATTTCAAGGAATTCTGAACTGTTTTCAGTAATTCAAAGGAAATCCAATCGGTCTAGAGGATCTAAGGCGACTTTCAAAGCTTACAATGAATTGTCAAGAACTTTCAAAAGTTTCGAGAGATAACAAAAATTATCGGAAGTTCTAAAAAATTTTTTTGAAATATTGGATATTTGAAACGAATCCAAAGAATTTTCAAGAGATCAATTTTTAATTTCAAAGATCTAAAAAGGAGTTTGATGAGAATCAGTATGAATCCAGTATTATAAGAAGTTATCTCTATAAATGAAAAATCATTGTTATTCAATTTCATGTTAAAATTTGAAGAAAATTTTTAGCTACTCAGAGAAATTCCTTGACATTTCGTGGATTTTTCAGGTGAAAAATTTCCTGACATTTCCAGGTTTTCCATGAAAATACTCTTAAAGCTTTGAAACCCTATAAAATTCTTCCGAATCCTCAGAAATTCTCTATGTGTTTGAGATGGAGAATATGTTATCTTAGCTAAAATATCGAAGAGGTTTGAAAAAATGCTAATAGAGCAAATAAAAAATTAGTTGCATTAGCGAGAAATTCGAAAAAATAGTAGCATTAGTGCCATTTTTTTAAAAAAGTTGCGAAATTCTGAGGCCTGCTTGTTTCTTAAATGAAAACTGACCTCCCGAAAGGCGCTCATTGGCAATTTAACGACGACTGAATCCTCCACAGCTCTTGCAGAAACGGTTTTATAAGTACTCGTGTGGCCAGTCAAGACATCCGTAAAACTAAGAAGGCTAGTAACCGATTCCCCAGTTTTGACTAATTTCAAAGAAATCTGAGTACCATCAGATCCTGTGATATAAACATTAACTAAACCCTGCTGGACGATGAACACATTTTCATCGGGATCTCCGATTTTGAAGAGGGAACTTCCGGCAGGCAGATTCATAATCTCAGTGTGCTTGCACAGTTTTAGGAAGACGGGTTTCTCAAAGTGCCCGAAAACTCGGATGCTCTGGAGAATATATAAGGCATCTGGGGGCACTCTTTCTCCGGGACCTAGGTCTTCTTCTAAATATTCCGCTGGAGGTTCTAATACCTGAAAGAAATAATACCAATATAAGATTAAAGATTTCAACAAAAGAACTTATTTTCAATAAAAAAAACTGAAATTTATCCAAGAGTGACGAAATTTGAAAAAAATACTTTTACATTTCTAGCAAAAAAGATACATTTTTTATCCAAACAGTCAAATTTCCAGCAGAACACATGAATTTTCAACTAAATATTCAAATGAAAAAAAGAGATGAATCTTTAACCAAAAATAGAATTGTTGAATTTCAATGAACAGATGAGTTCTTAACGAAGAAAGTAACAGTTAATATTCCAGACAAAAAATATTTTTATTTGAAATCACAAACAGTTGAATTTATCAAAAAAGGATAATAACACAAAATATTATTTACTTTGAAAATAAGAAGTCGGAAAAAAATACACTACCAGTTCAAATTTTGACTTCGTCATAGACTTCCATTTGCCCTATACATTCAACCAAGCACTGTATTCCTAACCAGAAAAGATGAAATTTTCACAAAAAAGATGAATCTTTAACTGAGCAGAATTATTTTTACCAAAAAAGACAAAAATAAGGTAAGTTTATAACAGGAGTTATAAAAGTTACATTTTTTCGGTGTACTATTATATTTTCGGTTGAAAATTCATCTTCTCTGATTAGGAATTTCAATATCTAGTTCAAGAATAAATTTTTTATTACAAATTCATATTTCCAGGTTAAAACTCCAAACCTTTTTTTTACAGAATTAAATTTTGGTTTGAAAATCCCTTTTATAGCATGAAAAATAGCTTTTTGTTTGAGTATTAATTCTTTTTGGTAAAAATTTTATTGGAAAATTATCCTGTATGATTCGAAATTCGTCTGTTTGGTTGGATTCAACAAATGAAAATGAATTTTCTGTGGGGATTAATCTCTTTTTTCTGTTACAGATTTTGTAAAAATTTTCTTCAAGTCATCCTTGTTGGTTGAAAATTTCTTTTTGGGTTGAAAATTTCACTGGTATGGTAGTAAAGTCTACTATTTTGCCAAACATTAACTTCCTGCCTAAAGATTGGTATCGTGTTGAAAATTCAACTGTTGTGTAGAAAATTCCTCTTTAGTTAAAAATTCAACTTTTTGGTTCAAAGTTCTTGTATTTTATTGATAGTTCTTTTTCGGTAGAAAAATCAATCTTTTTGGATGGAAATCCATGAATTTTCTGTTGGGAATTCAACTAATTGGTTGAAAGTTGGAGTACTTTGTTGAAACCTAATTTTTTTATTGAAGATTCATATTGTTGTTTGAAAATTTCACTTTCGCTTTTTTTTTCTTTGTTAAAAAGTAATCTTTGCAACTGAAAAATTGGACCGTTTTATTTGCGGTTGAAAATTGATTTTTAATGGTTGAAAATTCATTTTTCGGGTTGAAAGTTCCTTTCTTCGGTATAAAACGGAATTTTTTTGATGACGAATTTTTTTTTCTTGGTAAAAATTATTTTCTTTCAGCTGATTTCGTTAAAAATAAAGCTACATGTTTAAAAGTGGAACCATCTTATTCAATAATCACTTTTATGGCTGAATAATTATCCCTTTGGTTGATAATTGAGTTCTATTGTAGAAACATTATCCCATTTAAGGTTCTGTTGAAGGCAAAATTAGCAATTAAATCCTTCAGGGAATATTTATCATAAGCTTTGGAATTTGTTTATGAAGATTGAAAAATGAATCGAAAATTCGTAGAATGACAAAAAATGGGTCAAAATTATCGATTTTAAGTTTTTTAGAGGATTTTTCAAATTTGAGGAAAGTGAAAGGGAATAAGGTTCAAAAGGGGACGGACTCTGATCCCCGTAAATCTAATTTCATTGCTTTCTAAATTTTTCCAACAGGGTGCTTTGCTTTTAGTTCTTGAATAAAGTTCTAGGTTTAGTCTTTTTTATTATACCTTAAGTTGCTGAGGAACATTTTCCTTTTTCAGTTGCAACAACCTCCTAGCAAATCTCATAACGGCTCTTCTTTTTTTCCCTTGTCCTGCAGCTTGCCCACTTATCGATTTTACTTTTCTTAGCATTTTTCTGCCGTAGAAAAGAACTTTGTCTCGTTTCCGGAAACGGGGTCTGCCGCTTCCAACGCCGACGAATTCCTTCACTTCGGGAAGAAATTCTTTGTTCTTCCATTTTCTTATAAAGACAATTCCTACTAGGATGAGAACTATTAGGAGCGTAATTAAAAAGACTATCAGGGTCCGTGAAGTCTGATACTCGCTGATTGTGTGACCAATCCATTGTGTAAATGCACAGGATACGAGAGTGTCTCCAAAATTCTTTGCAACATCAACAACCTGAAAAAATTCAATTCTATTGTTATTATTTATCTAGAAACATAAACAAAAAGGGTTAAAGAGTTCGAAAAAGTTGGATGATTTCGGAATATTTTTTAAGATTTCAAGCGATTTTGAAAAACTCAGACTAATTTTAAAGGCAGGGCTCGTATCGAATAGAAGACTTGAAAAAAAAGTCGCAATCATAGAAAAAATTACAAAAACCATA
>WSXT02011065.1:0-14601 GCA_011762715.2 Neuroterus valhalla | reverse complement strand
GTTGAAAATTCAAGATGTGAAATTTCAGACGATTCTAATACTTTCTCAATCATAAATGATGAGAATGTAAAAAACAAGAATCAAAGTATCACATTTAGTGTCAAAATCTACCATTTTTTACATTTTAAAAAATTGAATTGAATTTGAAACTAAACACGTACTTTCTGGATGTTTGAATATAAATTTATGCAACACTTTTATTTCAAATTTCTCCTATTTCAAATGTTTTCTGTCCAATTATTGATACTCTATTCTCAACTTAGTAAGAATTTCAGAGAATTCTGAAAATTCTCTATTGAACTGCTCTCAATCTGAAATGAATTTACTCAATCTGCAGTAAGACGAAAATGGTTCAATTTCAAACACTTTAGATTTAAAATGAAATACTTTATAAAGTTTTCACGTGAAATTATTCAATGCGAACGTTGTGAATGACAAATTCTTTGAATATCGAAGCTTAGTGTCTATTTCATACAATTTTGAAAAGTTAAAATTCTAAACCTAACAAATTGTGTACAATTGAATATATCGTATCCAATTACCTAAAGATATTAAATTTTCAATTATTATTTCCAAAAAAATGGAGCCTTGGAAATAAAACGACTATGCAATGTTTCCATAATTACAAAATTGGAAATGCCTCAAGCTGTAAAGTTTCCTATGGAAATTGAAACCATATTAAACATATTCCAAACGAACTTGTTCAATCTCTAATCAGTCCGGTTTGGTAGACAAACTCATTTTTGTCATATTGATCTTCAACTTGGAAAATTTGTAGATTTGAAGTTAAAATTAATCTTATTATTAATAAATTTTTGATAGAACTTACTGCTGCAACTGAAGGAATATCTGTGGAATCTGGAGAAGGATGTGTTACATCTGCGCCGACAATCATAGTCCTTGCGTCGTTCAGAAAAGGAGGTCTAAAATCGACGGTTGAATATAAACAATAAGTAACAGAATATCAATTTATAAGTTTTTCGAAATAATTATAAGAAGTTTAAATATAATTCTTTGAACATTCAATATAAATTGAAAAATCACTCAAATCTGTGACGCCTACTAACTTTCAGCACTTAAGAATTAGAAATTTATTTTGGTTCAAGTAGATTGTTCAAAATAATCCTACCTCATGGACTCATCGATAGTGTGGTTACCACCATTTAATTTTGCATTTATCTTCAGCAAAATATTTTTTACTGTCGCATCGTCGAATTTCTGCAATGTTCTCGCTTTTAGACAACTTGTTAAAATTCCCACTTTCGACGCTGTCAATTCTGCTGTCTGTTTCACAGCACCTAAAAAATAAAATTAAATAGTTAAACATCGAGTGGTTGATACATTTCGATTGACAAAATGGCTGAAGCTTTATCTGGTATTTTTCTATTACCTATTTTCAGAAATAACTTACTGTAAACGTTCTGAAACACGCCCGAGAGATTTCCAGGAAGTATAACGATCACAAGCTTAATATTCTTCCTTTTTGCGTCCTGAAGAGAACTCGACAAGAATCTGAGGAGATCCCCAGCATGTCTTGGTCTATCATTCATATACATGAAAGGCGTCAAAGGATCACCAATTTGCATACCCAGCTTTTCTCCTTTAATATTTTAAGCTTTATTTTTTTTCATTTTTAGAGCAAAAACCAGTTTAATTTTACAGTGAGAAAAAGGAAACAGACCTTCAACGATGAATCTTTTTGCACAAGATCTCAAATCGGGTTCTTTAACATACTGATCCAAATTCAGAATCGTCCAGCTTCCTTTTGATGCAAGTTGATGTGAGGCATTAACAAACTTTGATACAGACCACTGACCTCTACTGACTTGAACATTACTTTTATCCGAGTAGCGTAGTCTTGGAGGATCCAAAATTCTCGCATTAACTCTTTCAAATTCATCGGAAACCGAGATGTCGAATTCTCTCATGACCTCGCTTCCATTCAAGTTAGCGGTTCTAGACTATGGAAGAGAGGAGACAAAAATTATTGAGAGAATTTACAATATAAATTTCAAAAATTTATTTCCAGATAAAAGAGCTCTAGATTCAGGAAACAAAAGTTTGAAATCACAGCCACGTCAAGTCTTTCATTCTTCAAACAAAATTGAAGTAAGATTATATTTTTAATAAATTTAATGAATTTTTTTTTCTTGGTTGGCAACTTAATAAAGATTTATTATTATTGTTATATTTGTATTGAATGAAAGGCAATTTAAACCCTGAATTTTTATTCAAAAACATTTGTTTCGTTATTATTGAGCGTGACCAAATTTCAGGCTTGAGAAAAACGTAGCAGTAAGAGCCCTTTTTCTATCAAAATAAAAAATTCAAGTTTTCAAAACTGAAAAATATTTCTCCAAAACCAAACTTGAGAGGTTAATAATCCTTGAAATCATGTATGCAAACTTCCGTGAAATCTTCTTAAATATTTTAAATCTATGTGAAACATGTAAAATATTTCGAAATCATTGAAATCATCTGAAACTTTTTAGAATCTTTTACATTATTGGGATTCTTGAAATCTGATATACAGTCAAGAGTCGAGTGGTCAACCCCGCGACCAAAATGCATATGAAAAATTGGAAGCCTTCCATTTTGAATCGATTTCATTCTGCAAGAACTTCGAAATAAGACTATTCCAAACTTAAAACATTCGAAATTGTACAATTAAAAAAAAAAACACCCTTCAAAATTAAATAAATTGAAATGTGAAGCACACGAAATTTTACAATCTTTAAAACGAGAATCAGATGAAAATTTCCTTTTACTCGAACTGATCAGACTTGAACTATATTTCTATTTTTGAGCTCTCAAACTTATATCCCTTGAAATGGAATTAATTTTTTTCAGTGGTTTATAATTAATAAATATTTAATTTTATCTTAGATTTTTCAAGATTTAACCATTACAATTTTAATTGTAGAATTGAAAATTGAATATTCAGCACGTTTCCAGGTTGGAAAATTTTTATTTCATTATGTGCATCGCAAGCCTAATGTTCTCAAATTTGAGAATGTAGAAAACTGAACATTCCAAATTCAAGACTTAAATACTTTAAACAAAAGTAGAAAAATTTCCAGTCGAAACATAGATTCACTATCATTTCCAGATGTGCTGCAAGCTGCAGGCCCAAAATAATGCAAGATCTTAATAAAAAACCTGACATTCATAATAGTTCAGAGTTCAAATTTTTCACCATATTCATAATCTTATTCTGGCGATCTCTCGTGGACGTCGCTGCCTTTCTTATCATAGCTGAAGTCTGCTTGTCATTTAATTTTTTCTTTATTGCTTGTCCTTCAAGAATCGTACATAACTGAAAGACAAAAAAATCACAATAAGCTATGTATAATAAAATGCAAATATATGACAATCTTTTCAGAACCCCAATAGAAAATACGAAATATTTAAAGAAAAGAGTTTTTTTTTACCTCAGCAGGGACACAAATTCTTTTCGTTGGAGGTCCTACATGAAGACAAGGGCAATCCGGTTGCTTTATCACGTATCTTTTTTCTTCTTTAAAATAATCTTGCACTGATATGTCCCTTCCGTTAAACTCGAACATTAACTTCCTTGCACTTGAAGAAAAGCCGTTAATTTTATACTTCCGAATAGTATTTGCTGGATGTCCGGGAATATGGAATCGAACTCGCAATCCCTTTAGAAACTCTTCTGCTTCCATATGCGGATTACGAGTGTTTCGTTCGTTGTACAACTCTCTGATGGCATCAATGGCATTCATAGAGGTAGGAAGAGCTTTATGTGTCACTAGAAAATGAAGAATAAGAACATTATCCAAGTGCTTTCAAGCCTTTCGAAGTTCATAACTCGAATCACAAACATAATAAAATTTGAAGCGATACAAATTATGAAAGCATCTAAATTTGATACTGTTTGAATTTTTGAATTGACAGAGTTAAAAGGTCTGAAATGGTTGAGGTCTAAATGCTTGGGATTTTAATATTTTTACCATCGACGTTCAAATAAGGTCTCCAGCCTAAAACAACGGACTGGAACATTCCAAGCCACAAATCCATACATTTTTCCAAATACACCTCTTGTCGTGGTATAAAATTAGAACGTCCCACCTAGAAATATGATTGAGATGTAAATAAAATAATGTTCACGCAATTAAGTTCTGTAAAATATGTATAAATATAATAGACCAACCGCCATGAAATGGGGATTTTGAAAAAGGCTTTGTCTCATTATCACTTCCAAAGCCTGGATGCTTTCACGGTCACGTTCAGATTCCTTCAAACCTACTTTAACGTCTTTGAGCCATGAAATATCTAATTCAGCCGCCTTCTGAATTTTTATCTTGAACTCCATGCTTCTTTCGTTTTCTGACTGCATTACTACTTGTGTTGACAACTGTTAAAATAATAATAAAATATATGAAAAAACTTTGTTAGTGACTTATTCTTCGGAACAGTCGGACTAAACATTCAAAACCGTCTAATTATTGAAAATTCAATCCAAACCCATTCGATTTTGGACGTAGTATAATGTATATGTTTAATCTTGCAAGTATTGAATACTTCGATTTTCAAATACTTGACTTCAAACATCGGAAAGTGTAGCATTTTTTCAACCTGAATACTTTTATTTGAATACTTTCTGTTCAAAAATCTTCTTTTTAATTTGGAAGAAAAGTATAATCAGAAATTGTACAATAATGTTTTGATTCACATGCCATTAATTTTTCAGCACTCCTAATGACGAATGAACCAATTTTTTAAATTTGAACTGATTTCATTTGAACTGACTAAACTAATAATAATGAAAATATTAGAAGTCTTCCTGTCATTTATATAATTTTGAATTCTTCAACTTCGAACGATTTTAATAGAAAATGAAGCAATTATTACAACTTAAGACTTAGGAATTATTTATAAATAAAATTCAAACCTAAAATTGCTCAATTATTATTGTTCCCGAATAAGGAGTGTCCCTCTTTTGATACATGGCATTTGGATGATTAAATTCTAACGGGTTTAAATTTCGGACATAAATTTTTCAATTCAAGAATAAAAAATTAATCAAGCTTCTACCTAAAATGATTAAACTTTGAAAGAAGTGTTTGGATTGAAGTGAATATTAAAAATCGTACGCTAAGGTGGTCAAATAGAACAAAATGTTGAATTTTTCGAAGTCTTACACTCTCATGTTAAGTTATAAAAAATATCACAAATGGTGTTTTTTCCATACAGGGCCTCACAATGGGAATTGTGAATTAAAAAGTATGTGCAAGAAAATTATAATCTTACAAAGTATGTGCAAGCTCTTTTTACTGAAAATTATTTATTAGGCTAGACATATGATACTTGAAGGGTCAGGCCCCACCTCTAAATTTTTTTCTGAAATCTATAGTAATCAAGATAATATTTTTAACAAACGACACGGAATAAGATCGACAGACTCCGAAAAATCCCATTTTTTGTGTACCACCCTATACTGTACAGTTTCAGATTATGAACGTTCCGAATTGGCCAATTAAAAATATAGAAACATCACTTTAAAAACGGGATAAATAATTTTATTGAATTTTATTATTGTATTTTGTAAATTAAGTTTCTACTTACCGATTCAGATTCATTTTCAAACGCCAAGGGTCCCGCGCTGTAAACGATGCTTCTTCCATCGAAAGCTGGACGTTGTCGTGGAAAATGTCTCAAACGAAGTTCTTCAAAAGCTTGTCTAATCAATTTTCTCGGGACATCGGGATTAAATTTGATTTCATATTGGACGACCTTTGTGCCAAATTTGGCACCGAAATTTATCTTCATCATATTCACCAAGACACTGATCTTGCGACCAGCTGTCCCTGGTGATTTACGCGAAGGAATTTTCTCGATTTCTGCTTTCTTGGCAGCATCTGAGATTGAAGATTTGACGTTTGAAAAATCTTTTCTTTCAGACAGCTGAAAATGTGTTATTTTAAAAATAACTCATTTAATAAAAGTGTAAAATGTCCTTATTTCCGAGCCTTTCAATTACTGATTTTGCAAATATATGAACGTTAAAACTTTCAAGAAAACTCAAAATATACCATAAGGCGTTCAAGGAAAACTAGAATGAATGAATTTAAGGGGAATAGAATGTGAATATATATTCATAAAATCACCACTGCTGATCCTGCATCTCCAGAAGATTTTGAAGGTTGACAAATTGAGATTTTAGAAAATCCTTCAATAACTGGTGCAACCTGTGGAGTGATAAAAAAAAAAACTTCTTCAATTATCTCTTTACAAAATAAATATTTAAAAGCCACGAGGAAAAATTACATACTTTTCTTTCTTGGGAATCCCATTGCTGTTGACTCGACGGAGGCATTCTTTGACCCTGACCTGGGCTATAACCTTGATCTTTACTTTGAACCTGACATTCTCTTCCTCTACCTTGATATTCACCTCTCTCCAGACCTTGAGATTGACCACTTCCTCTTTCTTGAAATTCACCCCTGCCTCTGCCTCGTGAACCTTCTCTTCCCCTGCCTTGGAATTTGCCCCACCCCCTTCCTCGAGATTCAACCCTCCCGCTGCCTTGAGAATCTTCTCTCCCACTGCCTTGAGATTCGTCCCAACCCCTTCCGCTAGAGTCAACCCTTCCGCTTCCTGGAGAATCTTCTCCTCCCCTGCTTTGGAATTCACCCCACCCCTTTCCTCGAGATTCAACCCTTCCGCTGTCTTGAGAATCTTCTCCTCCCCTGCCTTGAGATTCGCCCCTATCCCTTCCTCGAGATTTAACCCTTCCACTGCCTTGAGAATCGCCCCTGCCCCTTCCTCGCGATTCAACCCTTCCACTGCCTTCAGAATCTTCTCTTCCCCTGCCTTGAGATTCGTCCCAATCCCTTCCTCTAGAGTCAACCCTTCCGCTTCCTGGAGAATCTTTTCCTCCCCTGCTTTGGAATTCACCCCACCCCTTTCCTCGAGATTCAACCCTTCCGCTGCCTTGAGATTCACCCCGACTCCTTCCTCGAGATTCAACCCTTCCACTGCCTTGAGAATCTTCTCTTCCCCTGCCTTGAGATTCGCCCCTACCCCTTCCACTGCTTTGAGAACAATTTCTTGCCCTGCTTTGAGAATCGCCTCTCACCCTACCTTGGAAATCACCTCTTCCTCTACCTTGAAAACCACCTCTTCCCCTGCATTGAAAATCATCTCTTCCTCCTCCTTCCAAATCACATCTTCTCCTACCTTGAAATTCTCCTCTCCCTCCTCCTTGAAAGTCAACTCCTCTACCCCTCTGTTCGCCAAGAATTGGAAGACTTGGAAAGCCACCTTGAATTGCAAAAGAAATAGAATAAACAATTACGCAAATAGAGGAAAATTTATCAGGGTTTCTACAAGAGGCTAATTACTCTTGCAATATATTGAATACCCTCTGCTGCGATCTAGATTGCAATCTCCAGGTAATCTTGAAAATCTGGTGTACACCAAAAATTCGAATTAATAATCCCTCGGGTTTTTATTAGATAAAAACAGTAAGTTCGATTTTTGTGTACCAAATAATGCGGGACGTATTAAGGCCATGTTAAACTGACCCGATTTCTACCTTACCGACATCTTTTTTTTGCAACAACTCACGTCGTCACGTCTATACCGAAATAGATATCGAGTTTATATTTTGAGAAAAGCCTTAGAAAACAATAAACTACGTTTGTATACAACATTTTGTTCAGAGTTTTCAAAAAAAAATTTGTTTGCGTTGCAAAAAAAATCGATAATTTGGGTCACGTGACCCATGTTTAACATGACCTTAAATTCCCATGTGAGTAACAGTGTGGTTATTTAAAACTAATTCTACGAGATAAAAAAAAATCAACTTCAAATTCCAGAGCATTCTACAATTTCATGGATAGTAGCAATAACATTAAACCTGACGTATAGAACAAATCTTGTTTCGTATAAACAATACAAGTTCCTTCATTTATACAAATTAGTTGCATTAAAAATATCTTGAATGGACTATAATTTACTTTACATTCTGTACACAGAAAAAAAATGTACCTTGTGAGGCTACAGAGTCTCTGCTTCTTTCGGAATAAGTCCCAGCAGGATGTTGACTCTGAGGACCACTTGTTTTTGGTCTTAGCTGAGAAAGATGCGGAACAGTTTCTTGTCTTGAAGTCGCTGAAGGCCTCGCTTGAGAATCAGGAGGGGGTTTGCCCTGATCCCCTTGCTCCTTCATATTTCCACCTAGAAATCACGTTTTCTGTTGCATTTCAAAAACGAATTGTACTTTTTACAAGGATCAGAAACAGTTCACGCCGACACCCATGCAGAAAAGAAACTTCTTATTTTTGGAGACTTAACTTTATTACCTAAATTCCAGCTTTCATTTCAAACGAAAAGGAAATTCATAGCCAGTTTTTCATATTATTTTACTAGTTTTCGCGTGAAATAAATATAATTTTGTCTTGCAGTTTCATTTCATTTCTTCCCAATACAGTCAATACTTACAAAACAGTTATTTTTTAATAATAAATCAGTGGGTATGGAAACTTTCTGAAGTAAAACTTAATATTCAAAATATGTGTACTTTGAATAAACAATGTCATTCCAGAATGGATCGTCTGGAAGTCGTTGTAACGTGATTTCAAAAAAATGTGATATTGAGTTATGATGTTCCTGGATGTTCTCCGAATTAAATTTCACTATTTATAAGCGTCATTTTTTGCAGGGCCGAATTTGAATTAGAGACAAACATCGGCAACTGACCAGGGCGGCAAGTTTTGGAAAAGAGGAGGGGGGGGGGGGCGGACAATCTTCGATGGATTCGCTACTCTTCTCGACTGACCAGGGGCGGCACGTGAAGTAATTCCGACCCTGAATATTTGATCCACTTCGTAAAAATTATTTGTGGATGATGGCATGCACTGATAAAATGGCACGTGTACTATGTTAGAGAATGTTGTTATTTTGGATGAAAGGGAACAATTATTAGAATCAGACTAAAATTATAATATTACTAATGGATTTAAGTTGCATGTGGTAAAAATATATTTTTATTCAAGTGATAATCTTAGTACTTAAAATAATTACATAGTGCTACATCAAAATGTCAAATTTTGAGGTTTTCGATTTGATATTTCTCCCGGTCATCATGAAATGAAAATAATAGAATTTACCTTTTCAAAGAAGAGATATCCCTAATAGTAATAATTTCAATCAAAAATTTAGAGAATCTTATACCTTCATACATAATTCTGGCTAATACAAATCGTCTCTTTGGTTAAATCTTCCTTTTTCTTCTTCAAATATCTTCTAAGATGCAGGAAACATGAAAGAAACATGATATGAAACATGCAGGATATCTTAATGTGATAAGATTTGCATGCTGATCCATTATGTCGATGGAACCTCGTCGTTTTTATTTGAGATTTGTTTGAAAATAACGCAAATTAAAATTCTTTCTCCCGGCACAAAACGGAATAACAATATGAATGAAGTTAGCTCTTTAAATTCGACTCATTTACATTTCAAATTAAATAATGACTTTTTGAAAATGAAATCATGTTCTTATTTTGTAGGCGTAATAGAATTTATATCATCCTTACGTGAGTGAAACAAAGAAAGCTTTCAAATTAGTTTTAAATAAAAACCACACTAGGTCCCTTCGAAAAAATGGACCGATTGCGTAGTTCCATTATTTGAGGGTATCCTGTAGGTTCCATGTTTTTCCCTTTTAAATTTTAGGAGATACTCCAAGAAGGAAAAGAAAGATTCAACCAAGGCAAATTTTTATATTAGCCATAAGTAATAATAATAACTTCACTAAAATTTTGATTAAAATTATCATTATTAGAGATATAAAGTAGAATTTCATTATTTTTATTCCATAATGACAGAGAAAAAATAAATTGAAAACCCTGAAAATTTGACACATTAAAGCAGAATTTTGTAACTATGTACTTTAAAGTACTTGAAGAAAAAAGACATTCATTAATAATTATAATATAATTCTGAAATGATTTTAATTATTGTAAGCTTCCATTCAAAATATTTGGATCAGAACTACTTGAGTCATCCACGAGAGAAATGATAAAAAGAAAATATAAACGTAAAACTTCTCAATCAGGTAAATAGTTCTTCAGGCTCTGGAAAATGAAAAAAAAAATGTTCGAGGAATAATCATTAACGATGCATAGATGCTTCTAAATTAAAAATCACAGGAATATTTGAATTTGAAAGCATTCGAATTGTGAAAAGGATAATATACATTTGAATTGCATCAGGTAAATATTTTGTGGAAAAACCCCAAAATAATTAAATATAAAAATATACTAATGAAAGAATACGCACAATATTATGAAACTTAGCTGTAAGACTTCTATTTTCACCGACTGAAGTCCGGGAAAAATTAAAATTTCAGCACGTGGTCGGTCACCTCAGAATTAACGCACTTTTCTCAGTACTAGATTTCTGAGAAAACTGTGTTAATTCTAAATTGCAGGAATAATAAATATAATTCGTAAATATCATTAAGCTTTCTTGGGAGTGCATCAGCTAAGTTCGACCGAAAATTTCCAATAATAAAGTGTATATATGAAAATAACAAATCTATGTTTTGACTAACCTTTTCTCATCACCGTGTATGAACGTTGAGCTACTGCTTCGATTGATAACTATTATGCAAAGCTCAAAAGGATGCTTAGCGAGTTTTTACGCTGAGGCTGCTTATTTCGGAAGTTTTTAAGTTTTGCCTGGTTTTGGCTTCCTAGTTGTGCTTGCGAGTTAGAACACGTTTTAGAATCAAATGCAAAACTTACATGTTGCCGGTTGGTTGCGTTAGGATTTGCACCAGAATTGCACTTTATGCTCTACCGCCTCTGCGTTCGTGCCAGTTCGTGCTCGAGCGCCAAGTTTCGTTCAGTTTCGTGTGTAGGTAGTATTTTGATTCGTTCATTTTTATGCATTTTCTCACGTGGTCATCATGGCGTTGTCACTATTGGTCACTATCATCTGATGTTTTTAGTTCTACGATACGTATTTTAATCATATTTTTGTGAACAAGAACATGAATAACATGGACAAGCATTAACCAACCATGATGACATTTATCAAGAAGTATCTGTGTGAAGGAAAACCAAAGAACACCTGCTGTCACGAGAGTTGAACCGCAAAGTAGAGAGTAGCGAGAGTAGACTTGTTGTGAGCACACGAAAATCGACTGACACGAAAAACAGGCGTTTTAAAGAAAAAGTGAAGATGAGTATGAAATTCCACTGTTCTAAATAATATATTAAGGTACTTGCACGTTTTATGTGTATTAATAATAAAATGAACTTTTACACAAAGTGACCTTTTAGTCATGGAAATTTTCTAAAGCAAGACTTTTAAGTTAAATTTGAAAAACAAGAAATGTAGTACTTTCTGATTACAATTTTAAATCATGGAGAGAAGAAACTAAAGTCTGAAAATTATTGATTAATATCCATTATTCAATTTGGATATTGCAAAGAGGAACGAAGTTTCAGATAATCCCGTCGGGAAAAGCATAAAAATTCAAAAACTCGTAAGATAAAATAATATTTATTTGATTATAATCAATATGAATCTCGAAGACTAATCGAGACATTGATTCGAAAGTTCTATATAATGTTTGATGTAAAGGAATGCCTGTTTAAATATACATTCGAAGCTCTCATGAATTGGGGAAAAAATAATTTAAAAAACTAAATATAATGAAATAAATGATTTTCAGCATTTTCACTTCGTCCTATAACATCCAATGTCCTGGATCAAAACTAAGTAAACCTATTTCAATTCTTAAAGCAACAATGGTAATGAATAGAATGAAATATCTTTTTGAATTGTCTGTATCTGCGTAAAGGATCTTCTCTATACGAAAATGATTGATCTTTTTGCATATCTTTATTGGTTTTTGAGATACGGCATTCATTTTTTTCTTGGAAAATCAACTCTGATGCATTTAGCATGTTTTTTCCCTCAATATTCTATAAAATTTGCTTCATTCAAAATAAGGATACTCTTCTTTTAGATACATCGCATAATATCGCAAAGGCAATAAATACATCTTGAAGATACGGACATTGTTATAATAATGCCATCTTGAAGCCCATTAAGGCGTCCTAACGATGTCCTCAAATTATGGTACCCCCACTGGGACGTTTTCAAATACGAATTCTAACTCAAAAGTGATAGTGGGTCAACTTTAAAGATTTTTGTAAGTCTGAATAACTTTGAAACAAGAAGTTATAGTCATTTATGACAAACGGAATCGAATTGAAGAAAAAAAACAGAGAAAGAGAGGAAAATATCGAAGATTTCAATATCGTAATACAATTTTCGTATAGAACTGAACACATCGTAACGCGAAGACTTTTTATGATTTCGAAATTAGGAGTTCCATCTCTTTAAATATATCATATCGTCATATCTACATTACGCATTTTGAACTCCGGAACTTCTACTACCGCATATAAAATTGTTATAATTAAAGATCCTGCAGTTACCGAAAAAAGAGACCCACAATGCAGACTTTCACCAGAAGAACTGCCAGTTCCAGGGACAACAATAACGTTAGGTGAATCAAGAGAAGAATCTGATATCGTATAATCCGTTGAGTCGGAGTCATCATCCTCCGATGATTTGAAAAGTTGGAGGACATCGTCTCTATTGCAAAGGTCTGATGAGCAGTAGCGATAATACATTTTTGCTGTTGGGGTAATAATCGTTCTATTAGGATATGATTTAGCATTTTCACAGCCCAGGTGAAAATCAGTTATTTGCCTCTCTGGATTCTGAAGTTCCTTCCAAAAAATGGTACAGTGGGATTTCTCACATTCTTTCGGAGGTTCACTGGTCGTAAAACAGTAATTAATGGTGCTGTTTGGCATCTTACATTGATAGCATTGCAAGCCTGGAAATATATTATTCTTGTAAATCAGTTTCTATGATCGTTTTTTATTTTAATTGAGAATATTGATGATTGCTTTTGGTTGAATCGTACTTGGGACGTACGCGAAAAAATGTATGGGACAGACTTAAATCAGATAACAGAGAACCCCAATGGATACAGTATTTTGAGAACGGCTTTGAAAACCAGACCCGATTTCGCATGAGATCAAAGAGAAAGGAAAGGATGAATTTCAGGAGATAGACACCAAAAGCCCAAAAAGAGGAATATGGAAAGCACTATGGTAAAACAAATCATCATTGTTGGAACACCAGCGTACTGTACAGAAATACTGCTAAAAATGGAAGAAAAATCAAAATCTGATGATTAGGCAGTGTTTAGTTGTGTTAAAGCGTTCAGACTTACGTATTTCCCAATAAGAATAACACCTTTACTTCCAGACGTTGAAGCATATGATCAGTCACATCACGATTTAACGATGGCCGTATAAAATAAGAGATTGCAACAAGAATAGCATGGACTGTACTCGAGATGGTTACAGTCAGTGTGCAATCAAGCTTAAATCCTTTCTTGAGGATGCCCAAATAAAAGGAAAGCTTAGTTTAGTAGGGCAGACCCACAGGAAGCGTTACAAAGATTCATAGCAAGCTGATGAACGGGAAACACTAAACCACTGACCTGACGTCCTATAGGCTAGTCATCATGGTCCACTCTGTCTAATAGGCGCTATGGAGAAACTGTTAAAAAGAGGTTGCTGCAATAGAAATTTGTATCCTTAAGCGGGGCCGCCTAATGTTTGTCCTTTATAGAATTCAAATCGATGTCGTTGATGTTGGTGTTACGCCTCTGAGAACGTGATAAATTGTTCAAAAATCCAAAAAAAAGCTTCAATGCGTGTCTGTATACTAATATTGCTGATAGCATATTCCACTGATTACGGTGCGGTTCTTTACTTGGTGTGAGAATTCATTGAAATTTTCATTTTGTTTTTCTGAAAGCCTGAAAAAATAAAGTAAAATCATGTCACTTCCGTTGAGTGCTAGTTTTTCACACACCTTCCCGGGACAGTTAAAGTTTTTTGGTGCAGCACGAATTGATGCTTCTTAGTTTTTTTTTCGGACTTTCAGAATAAATGAAAGGAAAATAAATTTGAAGAATGCTTATCCTGGGTGAAGAGCCACGGCTTTTAACTTCGAGGGATAACTCATTGTGCTATTAGGTATTACTGAGAGTAATCGTGAGCTTTTATTTGCAGCATAAATAGAGATTCTGAAGTATTCATTGAAATAAAGGAAGGTTTATCTTCTTTAATTAATGCATCCGCTGAGGGGGAAGAAGATTTTTCGAATTTTTAGAAAGCTGACCATACATGCACGAAAATTGTCGCCTGAAATATATTCATGAACAGTGTATCAAAGATATATCTGTCAAAGAAATAATACTGACAGAAGGCCGAACAGTCCTCCAAAGATGGAATGAAGAACTTCATAAGACGGTTTTAATGGGATGGGCAATTGCTTTATTTGTAGTAAAGTTGCAAAGGATGTATGGAAAAAAAATCTGCCCGCTGTGCGGGCACATTCTCATAGCGCGCTGGGCGCGCGGCTCGCAAGTTTGAGCGCGCCTACGGCGCGCGTTATTCGGATCTCGCGCTTCGCGCTCGGCTTCATACGTGTTTAATTCAGTTTACAGTGTGATGCATACACAGAATTACA
>WSXT02011054.1:0-14602 GCA_011762715.2 Neuroterus valhalla | reverse complement strand
TGTCAACAATGTGCTGCTTGATGGTCAGCAGCTTTGACATTTTCAATGTGTGATGATGGATCCTCATTTCATGAGCGGACTTTCTGACCCTTGCCGTAAAGGCTTACCAGATTTTATGTAGTCAATCACACACTGCGTACGGGTCGCGTTTTGTCTTGCCCATCCAATCTTCTTGTTTAGTTGATGCAACCCCTTTTTTGTTTTTCCGTCAATCGTTGGTTTGGACCTTCGATTTGAATCAGCCAAAGCTTACGCTGCATCATAAACTGATCAAGTGATGGTCCAGAGGTCGGAATCCTCTGAAGGGGTTTTCACGAAGGAAAGCATCCATTTCAGCCAGATCATGGGGCTTTGAAGGAAACTGAATTTTAATGTTCCCCCTTGTTTTTGGCACCACAGAGTATGCAGGCGTGCCATGTAACCTCTGCGGTTAGGGACAATACTGGCATCATAGCAACTAAGCAGGTCATCATCGAGGTGGACTCATAATCCATTCATAACTGGATTTAGGTTTCGTGTTTCCATAATTATTCCCACAAGAAGCAAGGGAAGGGATTGTCCACCCTCGCAGAGATCCGCATGCGAGGGCAAGGCTGTATACTCCAGAAGGTCACCCGTTATTCTGGAGACACCATAAAGGATACCACACCCAGGTGCCACCCAGCTTTCAGCACAGTTGTTTACACCTTAGCTTGGGAGTTTTCACTCCGGGACCATCCCTGGACAATTGTCCGCGACTGCTTATTGGTTTTTGTAACCGTATTCAGCAGAAACCCCGGCACATGGACCCTTTATCCGCAACCTGAGAACGCGTTCGGTGGCTTTGTCATAGGCCTATCAGTTCAATACCAGAGAAATCGAATCAAACATATATATATATTTGCATTTTTTTTGTTAAGGGCAGGGTTTATGGAAGGCAAAAAAACATAGAGACGAGAACGAGAGAAGAGGAGGAAGCATTATGGAATGTGTCAGGATTGAAAAACGAAGATTCAGCTTTCATAAAAGGAATTGAAAAAATTGAACGTAATACTGATGAGTGAGATATGGGTAGAGGAGAAAGTCTGGAAAGGGAAAGAAAAAAAGTTACCAAGGGGATATGTTTGGGAGATTTAAGAACCAAAAAATGAACATGAGTACTGGAGAAGATTGAGTGGCATGGTAAAAGGAGTGGGAAAGGGTCTTGTGATAGAACAAGGATCTGAGGATGATGGCGAAACGAAGGACGGAGTAATGATCAGAAGAATTGAAGGGGGTGAAGAAAGGGTAGTGGTGGTATGTGTTTACATGAAGAGGGGGGAAGAGGAGGGATGGGAAGTTATAAGGAGGTGGGTTTAAGAAAGAGGAGAAGGGGTGGTATTGATTGGGAGATTTTATTGCATGGACTGGAGATCAGGGAGGAGAGTTATGGGATGAAGAGGAGGAAGCGTTCTTGAGGAAATCGAAACATAGAGAAACAGATCGAGAGGGTAGCCTACTTCTGAACTTGATAGGAGAAGCAGGGTGGTTCATCTGCTATGGTAATACAAAAGGAGACAAGGATGGTGAAATATCATTCAGAAGGAAAGTAGAGACCGTAATAGACTACACTCTAGCAGAAGAAAGGGTAAAAAAGCTAATTATTGGAATGGGAGTGAGTGATCCGATAGGTTCTTAGCAATTCCTGGTAATAACAATAGTAAAAAGGAGAGGAAGGGTTGGAAAGGAAAACATGGGGCGCTAGGGGAGAGAAGAGTTAGAAGAATTCAGAGAAACAATTAAGAATGAGAATTTGGAAAGTATAGAAGAGAAAGGGGTAGACGAGATAGTAGAAAGAACGAAAGGAGTGATGGATGAGGTATAAGAGGCTGTTAGACCAAAAAGGAAGAGGGACATAGAAAAAAATGGTTGGTGAAATGAGGAATGTAAGATTGGTAAGGATAAAATTAAGGAGAGTATAAGATAATAGAGACGATGAAGGATCAGCAAAAAGGAGTAGAATAGGAAAAAATCAGTATAAGAGGAAATGTTAAACGAGGAAAGGCAGAAGGGAAAGGTCGGATGCATAGAGGAAGTAGAGTAAGTAGTGAAGAAAGGAAAGGTATGGGAGGTAATCAATTAGGGAAGAGAAAAAAGGAATGGGGTGGATAAGGACATGAAAATGAGTGTATGGATGGAGTGCTTTAAAGGATTATTGGGAGAGGAAGGAAGAAAAGTTAGAGAAGAAGAGAAGAAGGTAATAAAAAAAAGAGAATGATAGGAATGACGTGAGCAGGGAGGAAGTAAATGAGGAAATAGAAAGGATGAAAAGAAATAAAGGGACAGGAGAGGATCGCATGGAGAGTGATGCACTAAAGTATGAGGGGAAGGTGGGAGAGAAGAGAGGAAATCTCGTGTCCTTGTTTGTAGACTTCAAAGCAGCGTTTGACTCAGTAAACAGGAAGGTGTTGTGGCATGCAATGAAAGAAAGAGGAATAGATAAGGGGCTTATTGAAAGGACAGAAGAAATATGTGTGGAGACTAGGTTCAGAGTGAGAATAGGAAGAAAGAAAGAAGAGGAATTTCGGGCAAGGAGAAGACTCAGGCAAGGTTGCCCGTTGACTTCGATACCATTTAGTATGATGCTAGCAGACTTGGAGAAAGCTGAAAGAAGAAGGGAGAGGAGGTGATGATGCTGTGTTATTGGCAGAGGATGAAAGAGGATTAAGTTTTATGTTGAGAGGGCTGAAAATAGAATTGGTGATAATGGTAAGGTAAAACAGGTGGTGTACGATTGTAAAATGGGTGGGGGAACTTGAATACCTGACAAAGATTGGGGGAAGGTGGAACAGGTAGCTGTCGACGAAAAGACGACACACAGTTGGAACAGAATGTTCAAAACCACCTACAGGTCGCAAATCCTAACCAAAACAAATAAAATTTAGCCAGAAATGTTTGTAATCGAATTTTAAAGAGACTAGCGAAGCCGAATTCCAAAAATAATTTGTTAAAATTTTTTTGAACAAAATGTGGCATGATCAAAAGGTTTTGGGTCATGAACTTGATAAGCCATATAGAATTTCTTAAGCCATTAGTCTTGCGAAATAAATTTGTTCAAACAATTCGTTTGAATAAATGATTGATTTTTTTGTGCGCTAATTTCAAGTTTGACGTTTTGCAAAAAACATTTGTTGGAACAACCATAGACCCAAAACCCATAATCCCCAAACCAATGAAACCTGAACCCATAGATCCTCAACCCATAAACCATAGGCCCATAGACCCTAAACCCATAGACCCTAGACCCATAAGCCCTAAGCCCATAGACCCTAAACTCAAAGACATTAGACCCATGGACCCTAAACCCATAAACCCTCAACTTATGAATTCATAAACTTATGAATTCGAAGCCTATAAAGACAAACTCTACTAATTTCTTATCCAAAAACATTAAACCTCGTTCTCACATATAATCCTGAGTTTGAAGCTCCTAACTTATAAATTTTAGGTATAAGAGTTGATGAAATAATTACAAAGAAAAAAAGATTAAAACAATAAGAAATCACAAGAAGAAATAAATTTAGGATAAAAAATCTTTTTTTAATATGTTATTTAAAATACAAGAAACATTTACACAATAAGTGACCAAATAGCAAAAACAACCTTACTATTTATTCCATAAATTTTTCGAATAAACTATTTATTCAAACCGAATAATTCAGAACAACCCAATCAATACTAAGAACACTTTTATTTATATACAATGAGATATAAAAATAGTTCCTATTTGAAGATACAATTTGTTATGAATCAAAAATTAATCAAGAGAAGAGAATTCGTTCAAACAAATTTTTTTTCCGAAACGGATGTCAAACTTGAAATTAGCACACGAAAAAAAGGCTTCAGATAACATATGTTGCATTTGTATTATCATTAATTTACTTGTAGACGTTTACAGTCTTTTTAAAATTTAATGTGGATTATGCAAAATTAATTTTTTAGTCATATGGTTGTAATAAATTATATTTTAAATTTAAAATATACTGCTTTGGACATAATTTTTCCAGTAGAATCAGATTGTAGAATTTATTTTGAAAAAATTGAAGCATTCAATAATTTATTCAAACAGATTGTGTAAACGAATTTAAAAAGCAAAACTAATGGAAAATTCAGAATCAGCTATTAGTACAGTACAATCTGTCACAAAAACTGTCCTCGAAAACCCGCCCCTGAACGATCCCGCATTTCTCAGGTTAAGCTTTTTGAATACTCTTCTAGCGATTTCCACAGAAAAATATTTTATGGTATTTTTTTCTACATTATTTGATAGATTGACAGGTTCATTGAGCTAGAACTTCCACAATCGAAATTCCCAAATTTCCTTGCATAAGAATTTTGGGCTTTTTCGGGCTGCATCGCCGATTCTGTGGCTCCACTACTTTATTAGAAAATTTAAATTTCGAGTGGAGGTGCTGGCTTGAATCAAGCTAGCTTCCCCACTATATGAAAAATTAAAAAATCAAAAACCAACCACGTCAGAATTTTAGGCTTTTTTGGGCTCTTGAACGCACCAACAACCGATTTACAAGAACCACTCCTACGCAGAATGAAACTACCCCCTACTTGAAAAATTTGAGAAATACAAAATCAATCACGTCAAAATTTTGGAAAATTTTTGGGTTCCTGAACGTACCAACAACCAATTTACAAAAACCACCCCTACGCAAAATGAAACTACCCCCTACTTGAAAAATTTGAAAAATCCAAAATCAATCGCGTCATAATTTTGGACTTTTTCTGGGCTTCTGAACGCGCCAACAACCGATTTCCAAAAACCACCCGTACGGAAAATAAACTACCCCCCATGTAAAACCGCGAACCCAGAAAAAACAAAGTACACACAAACTTTAGGTTTATTTTGAGCTTTCAAATGCATTGAGGAGAAACTCAAAAAACCAACCCCTCAAGTTCCGAAAAAGCACCCTCTAGGTCAAAAATGAACTCTACACACAAAAACGAAGCGCATTAAAATTCTAGACTTTTTCAGGCCTTGGTATGCACAACAAAAAATATCCCATAACCACCCATACGTAAAAAAATTGCCACCTTCGAAAAACTCAAACCTGGAAAAAACATAATCGAAGGCAGTGTTGACCCTTTCTAAGGCTATCAAATTCTTGAAACTCTCTTTTTGCAAAAACTACCCCTGCGTCTAAAAAATTGAACACAAAAATATAAATTCGGATTTGGATTTTCAGCGTTGGAGCCCAAAAATCAGTGTTGGAATTTCTCAAGAGCCCAAAAATCAGAGACTCAATTGGTACTGTAAAATTCTCGAAATGGTTGTTTTTCGACCAAGTCAGATGTGGATGGTATCGAGGGATTGTTTTTGCTTTGAGGGTCGGGGCCCGAAAATCGGTCTCGGTATTTTTCAAGAGCCCAAAAATCAAAGACTCTATTGGTACTGTAAAATTCTCAAAATGATTTTTTTTGACCAAGTCAGATGTGGGTGGTATCAAGGGGTTGTTTTTTACTTTGAAGGTTGGAGTCCTAAAATCGGTGTTGGTATTCTTCAAGAGCCCAAAAATCGAAGACTCTATTGGTACTGTAAAATTATCAAAATGATTATTTTTCCACAAATTCAGATGTGGGTGGTATCAAGGGGTTGTTTTTTACGTAAAGGGTTGGAACCCGAAAATCGGTGTTGGTATTTTCAAGAGCCCGGAATTCAGAGACTCTATTGATACTGTAAAATTCTCAAAATGATCGGTGATTTTTTTACGTATGGGTGGTTATGGGATTTTTTTTGTTGTGCATATCAGGACCTGAAAAAAGTCCAAAATTTTGATGCGCTTAGTTTTTGTGTGCAGATTTTTGTAAATTGGTTGTAAGCGCGTTCAAGAGCCAAAAAAAGCCCAAATTATGACGTGGTTGATTTTGGATTTTTCAAATTTTTCAAGTAGGGGGTAGTTTCATTGTGCGTAGGGGTGGTTTTTTTGAATCGGTTTTTGGGGCGTTCAAGAGCCAAAAAAAGCCCAAGATTCCTACATGTTTGATTTTTGACTTTTCAAATTTTTGAACTAGGGGGTGGTTTCATTTTACGTAGTGGTGGTTTTAGGAAATCGGTTGTTGGTGCGTTCAAGAGCCCAAAAAGAGCCCGAAATTCTGACGTGGTTGATTTTTGATTTTTCAAATTTTTTATATAGTGGAGGTGCTAGCTTAATTCAAGCCAACACCTCCACTCAAAAATTGAATTTTCGAAAGAAGTATTGGAGCCCAAAAATCGGCGATACTGCCCAGGAAAAGCCCAAAATTCTGATGCGAAGAAAATAGGGAATTTTGATTTTGGAGGTGCTAGCTTGACTGACCTCAGATTGGCTGTACTACTATGCCTCAAACTCCTTGAATTCTATATGGTAAAGATTTGCGAACTGAAGATTTGCCTAATGGACGTTAGGGCCTTTCTGTCGCGGAACGTCACACATTCCAATTGAAGGTATTCAGATTACAACACTTTCATAAACTGAAGTTTGCAGAGATGAGCAATTTTTTCATCTAAGAGTTTTTTCATTGAAGAAACATTTCAAACTCCATCTGAGGATTTGATATTGTCTATATGTAATAATTTAAACTCACCTTCAAAATTGAAGAAAAATACAAATGGAAAAAGTAGAATGCCGATTTCGGGCTTCATTTTTTCGAAAAAATTTCGTAGATGGTGACTTATATCTTTTTGTCCGGGGGAGACTTCTTATGTATGCTTAAAGGCCATCAGATTATTCTTATCTATATACAATAGATTTGAAGGTAGTTCCCGATTCTTATGAAGGTTGTGCACTTGAACCATTAACTGAAAAAAATAAATTAGAACCTTGGAATATCTACTTCGTCTTAATTTTATAAACGCTAAAGATTAAACACAAAATACGCAAACATAATACACAATGGTTTGATCTTTGAACTTTTGATATTTCGTTCAAAAGATATTAATTACAAAATTCAGAAAATTCAAATTAGAACAAAGACAGATTTAGTTATTTAAATTATAACGATATTTATTTATACTGCTATAACCCTTGGTTCA
This sequence comes from Neuroterus valhalla, assembly GCA_011762715.2. Classification (NCBI taxonomy): domain Eukaryota; kingdom Metazoa; phylum Arthropoda; class Insecta; order Hymenoptera; family Cynipidae; genus Neuroterus; species Neuroterus valhalla. Next base: position 7,560 of record WSXT02011054.1, on the reverse strand, counting down.
AAACGATTTTATACAATAAAACAAAAATTTATATTTACTAAGCTCGGTTGAGGGCGCTAGATCCTTCCTGGATCAGAATACAATTTATTCTAATAACAATGTACTGAATTTAAATGAAATATTGGTTTCGAACCAACAAAAAAAACTGGCTAGCTCAGTCCCGTCTTAAAGATGGTAGAGGGGGTGGTCCACAAAATTTATAAGAACATCTTAACTAAATTATTATCTTTTGTTGTCTTTGGTTTGTCTTTTTTTCACCCGAAACAACATAAATGATGGATGATCGTCAAATCATTAAATCTATTATTATCTTATTTAAAGCTAATTATTTAGGAAAACTATATTAAACTTTTATGCAAATCTCATTTTCCAAATATGGAGGACACCAACATATCCCATTACCTAGGTGACAATAAAACAATAGAATTTGGAAAACAATATGGACGGCACATCAAACAAAAGAATATAATTATTAGGACAAAACAATTGGCAACAACAAAACTTAAATCATTCAACCTAGTCTAGGACCTTTTGTCTCGGTTATTCAAGATATTCTACATAGGATAAACAACAAAATTCAATTTTGTATCTTAAACAAAAGTATAATATTTGAATTAAGGGAATTTATTCTTAACATCAAAGACGTGAAAGCTTAGAGGAATCGGGAAAATAAAAATTAGGGCAGGATCTCGAACAATTTCACGGGAAGTAAAATTAACAGGAATTTATAACACTCATAAATGATGGGTGTCGAACAAAACGCGAAAAACTCATAAAATAGGTCTAGAAGGAAACACAAAAAAAATTAATTAAAACATGTGACAAAATACTAAAACAGGTATAGGCAACTTTGAAATAATTACTAATCTCCAGTCAAGCGAATTCTCCTACTTTACTTGTGTGTACAAACTAACGCAATTTGAAACTGATTAGGCAATAGAAACAAAAGAAGGGCTACAAAATTACAAGCGAATTTCCTTTTCCGAAATACCAAAAGCAAATTCACCTCAAAGGATTTACTTAGAGCAGGAACAGGAACACAGGAACGTACAGGAGTTTGAAGTAAAATGAATTTGCACGTAATTTTAACATTTAGTTTCAAAAACACATTTTATCACGACACACCAAACCAGACGACGTTATCGCTCCAGAAGCTGCAGACGAAAGATCACAGTCTTCCAGCATTGTTTATTTTCTTGTCAACCGGCTTCGTCCTGATTGGATGGAAACCGATTCAGTAGTTGGCGTTGCTATGGACTCTCTAACACGTGAATATTGGCCAGGACTGTAGTTATGGGTGCTGGGTCCAAACAAAATAATATCTTCTGAATTGGATTATATATAAATTTATAAAAATTCGGTCCGTAGGATGGTGAATAACTGCCAAAGACATCTTCTCCGAAATATTTGATCACCAAGCCGGATACAAGGACTTTAGTGCAAGCATCCAAATCAAAGTACCTAGCACCAGGAACGCTCACAGTTATTCCCGGACCTAAGGTCCCACTCGCATTGCCGGGGATCGACAGTTAACCTTCTAAAAAACTTAGCTCTCGAATTTCACTCTGAGGTAGATAAGTTAAAGAGGCATCACAATAATAGATGGCATAATCCTCGATAGCATTCCAAAAATCATCAATGCGTTTTGAGGTTCAACCATAAGGATAGAAGTAATTTGGCAACAGCAATAGAATTGGCGGGAAAATTCAAACTGGTAGAGTTCTTCTAATCGTCAATAAGCGTCCCCAACGTTTCTGGAAGTTGCTATCACAATCAAGATGGTACATGATTATATAGGATGGGAAAAATTCTTCGGGATAAAATAGGATTCTTCAGGAGTTCAATGAAAGACGAATTTGTGATGAATTTGTTGACTGATCAACCAAAAAAGATCAACTTCGAATAAATCAGTTGCATTTTCCAACGAAGAAGATGAAATTACTATTATGAATATGAATTTTCAAACCAAGAAGACGATTCTCTGCGGAAAAATGAATTTTCAACCAGATGACATTTTCAGTCACAAGAAAAAAAATGTTAACCAGATTATTAGACTTAAGAACCAGAAAGGTTAATTCTCAAAAAAAAAAATTTTGACTTTGCTCACCGAAAAACCCCCTCCAACCAAATAGTTTATTTTCAACCAAATAGTTGGATGCTTTACTTAGAAGACAAACTTTCAATGAGAAAGATAATGAATTTTCCGCAAAATAGTTAAATATCTTACAAAAAAGATAAGTTCTCCACTTATAGAATCAATTTTCATTAAATTGAATAAAAATTTTAACGATCAGTTGAAATTTCATTCAAGGAGATTCATTTCTCACGAAGAATATGAATTTACAACTTTTGTTTGTATAACGTCTTCGCAGATAGAAAATTAATCTTCTTTGTCGAAATATTCGGATAAGAATTAATTATTTCTGTGAAAAATTCTCTATTGCTTTGTTGAATCCAACTGGTTGGAAGTTCTCTTATTCTTGTTAGAAAGTATTTTTTTCAGAATGAAAATTGAAATATCCCCTTTTTACCTAAAATCTTATATTTTATTTCCGAAATCAAGTTAAAGGTTGATATATTCTTTGAGAATTCGAATCTTGGCAAAGAATCATTGTTTATCGGTTGAAAATTAGATTCTTTTTAGTACATACAATTATTCATTGAGAATTCTACTACTTGGTTAAAAATTCAAATACTTTGTTGAAAATTAAGCTGGCACGTCAACAATGATCTTTGTTCAGATTTAACTGTTTGGTTCATATTCCAACTAATTTGTTGAAATTTTGTTGTCTAATCATTCAATATTCATTCTTTTACCGGGAAATTCAAATATTTTATTCTCAGATGAAATCGAATGATTTTCAAGTTGATAATTGAATTTTTGTGTACAAAATTCATGTTTCTAGTTGAAGAGTCATCTTTTCGGGGGAAAAATTAATTTTGTTTTTTGAAAATTCAGGTTGAGAACGGAACTCTTCTTCTTTGTTTGGTTAAAAAATCGTATTCTATTTTTAAAATCATATATTTGGTTGACATATCGTTTAAAAACTCGTTTTTCGGTAAAAAAATATATCCTTGGTAGATAATTTATCTTCGTAGATAGGAATTCCATCTATGCATGATGAAAATTTGACTTTTTCGTTAGGAATCATCTGTTTGTGTTAAAAATTAAATTTTTTTTTTGGTGGAAATTAATGTATTCAATTGGAAACAATTTTTCAAATTCAAAAATTCAACTATCTGGTTGAAAGTTGAGCTACTTTGTTAAAAAAATTTTTTGTTCAGATCCAACTGGTTGGTGAAAATTTTTGAATATTTTGATACAAGTCACTTCTCGTTTATGGCCTGATCAGTAAAAAAACGGCAGGGTGGGGATTACCCCATTAAAAAAAAAAATTATAACACTAGGAAACGCAATAACATTACAACGACAAACACATATGATATAAGAGTCAATTCTTCCTATGATTGTTTGTGGGACCTAAGAAGGGCCGGTGTTTTATGCAAAAAGAATAATATAGCAACTGAAACGAACTCGTGGTACAGGTGAGCTAGTCAAAACAATGAGCCCGGGTCAAGAGTGGGTGCGGAGCCAGAAACGCTAGACCTCCGAGTTCCATAAGAAAGAAATTACCAACTGTTTTCACAACATATCACAGCCCGGTCCAAGCGAGTAACAATGAACCCGGGTCAAGAGTGCGTGCAGGGTCAGCAACGCTAGACCTCCGAGTTCCATAAGAAAGAAATTACCAACTGTTTTCACAACATATCACAGCCCGGTCCAAGCGAGTAACAATGAACCCGGGTCAAGAGTGCGTGCAGGGTCAGCAACGCTAAACCTCCGAGTTCCAAAAGAAAGAAATTATTAACGGTTTCCACAACATATCACAGCCCGGTCCAAGCGAGTAACAATGAGCACGGCTCAAGAGTGGGTGTGGGGCCAGCAACGCTGGACTTCCGAGTCCCGAAAAGAAAGAAATTACCGACGGTTTCCACAAAATATCACAGCTTGGTCCAAGCGAGTAACAATGAGCCCGGCTCAAGAGAGGGTGCGGGGCCAGCAACGCTAGACTTCCGAGTCGCAGAAGAGAGAAACGAAAGTTATTTGGCAACAGATAAAATGTGCCTACACTAAAAAGGAGAATCGGGATGGATGGAGATGGTATCGAGGAGTAGTCAGGGGGAGGAAGAAGCAATGCGGACCGGCAGAGCCAGACCTTCGAGTCCCGGAAGGAAAAAATAGGATTCATAAAAAAAAGGAAATGGTAATGTTTAAGTAGGAAGTGAACAGTAAGGATGATTAGTTGAAACTAGCAGGAGAAAGACTCAAGATGTTGCGGGTTCGGTGGAACTAGTGACGCCTGGCACTTATCAGCGGGTGAGAAAGTTAAAACTTCAAGAACTACGTGTGTCAATATTTATTTCTAAGAGCGCAGAGCGAATGCTGCTGCCCTTTGGGATCGACACTACAGAATCATCATCATCGTCGTTCCTCGTTCTCGCCGCTAGCAGGCGGCTTCCGGCTCGAGTCCCGTGAGCAGCGAGGAGAGTGGGTTCTGCGGGCTTCCTGAATGGCTACGTTCCGAAACTGAGAGTAGCACGGGCGTGGCGTAAGTCCTTCCGCTCCCACCAACGTCTTCGAGGCGTCGATTCCCAGAGTCCAGACAAAATTTAAAACTATTTTAAACTAAGTTCTAATTTCTAATGTTTTTTCTATTAATATAAAATAAGAGCTTAGACGAAACTACTGGCGACAGATGATTAAAATTATTATCTAGTTCTAGTTAAAACTCGAAAAATATTATTTCTGGATCAAGAAATACGTACCCTTAATTTATCCTAAGAATTATAGAGCTAAAAAAACTATTCTAATGGAAAATGGATAGGAAAAAGCCACCCAGATTCATATATAGAATTTAAAAACTGCTCCTTCCAGTCAAATTTATGGATTATGTTTTTGAGAAGAATTCCTACAGCGCCTCTGTAAGTTGAGTTCTGCGAAAAACATGAGTCGCAGGGCGAGAAGGGAGAAGAGTAAGGTGGAAGAAAGGATAGAATGAGGCGCGCGTGGAAGGAAAAAAGACAGACTCGGTCAGGCGACGGAACGCGTGCAGGCAGCGGGTCACTGTGGGATTTTCGAGGACCTCCTTGGAAGGGGGACTAACGGGTCTAAGAATTCATCAAACTTTAGGGTTAACAAGCTCGTTTCTGAAAATCGCTTAATTGTGACAATCTGTCACGGAGGCCACTTCTCAACTCTGGAAATATAATCGAGAAAGGCTGTCGTTTAGCATCTGGTTTTCGCTCAAGCGGTTTTCTATCGGGCCGTTGACCGACAACAATTTTAATGGAAACTCTTTGTTCATTGGTTGGAATAGTATATTGTGTCATCGGACGGAAAAATATGTGTTTCACGCGGCTAGGCCAATGTTTTCCGTCGTATGACACACGATATTTCATTCAAAGTCGGCAGTTCCGCGCATTTTCGTACAGCAAACATAACCCTTACTTCTAAAACTGATAGCTGGTGCGGTGTGTGTGTTTTTTTGTGTATGTGTGTGTATCGCGGTACATTGATACTGCGCCGTTTAGGGAGTTCGCGCACCATTTACCGTACCAAAAACATCGACCCCCTACATCTGATATGACATAGTGAGAATAGAGAGGGCATCTCATCATTTGACATGCGCGAGTTGTCGATTTCAGCGTATTTCGGTCCGGCGGCTCACAAAAAATCCTCCACAGAATCGTGCAGTTTCCGCTCCGAGTTACCGACGGCAATAAACGAAAATCGTCCGATTTCGAATAAACATAACTTACCTAAAAAAATATTCTTTTTTGAAAATTATTCTTTTTGGTTAAGAATTATTCTATTGTGCCATAATTTATTTTTAGAGATTGAATTAAACTGGTTGATTGAAAAACATCTTTCTTGATTGAGCATTATTTTCTTATAGAGGATTATCCTGCTTTGATTTAACAGTGATTTTTTCCTAATCAATTTGAATTTTCAGCTCGAATACTTAATCCTTTTGTCGATAATGCGTCTTTTTTGGTAGAATATCAATCTTTTTTCTTTCGAAATTCTAATTGAGAATTGAACTTTTTTTAATATGATCTTTTTCTTCTTCGTTGCATCTAACTGGTTGAAAATTTACTTTTTCTTTCCAGAGAGTATTTCTTCAGTCTATAAATCAAAACATTCATCTCGCGAATCTGTGCTGGCCTCAGGGGAAGGCTGGATAAAAGCATGCGCAATTAGAATCCAGTTCGGGCAGGATTTGAAGCGTCGGCCGATTACTTTTATTTCAACACTCAGGACCGCATATATAGTCTCTGAACGCGGCACTTCAGTGCGCAGAGAGTCGCCAAACAAACAAATTTTATACGACGCAGTACGGCAATGCCTGTTCGAGCGACGGCTTTCAGTTTCGGCCATTCATGAATCGCTCGGAGGAGCGAGAGGAGGAAACAGATTCAATCTAGCGTAAACAATCGTGCAGCACTTGAAATCGCGGTTCGAGTACATTCCCTTTTTAATCAAAAAGTTATGCTTCATTTTCAAGATCAAGCATCTGGTTAACATATTTTTCTGAAATTTGTCTTTTGGCAGATAATTAATGTCCTTGGTAGAAGATTCTTCTTTGTTCCTAATTCAATTATATTTTCAGCAATTTATTTATGCTATTGAGAATTTAACTCTTTTTTCAAAGTCATATTTTTGAGACGAGAAAATGAGTCTTCATAGTAATTTTTGGTCATACATATATGTGAACCTGCTGATGAAAAGGTTATTGTCCCCGATTCTTATGTAAATTTTTTGTGTGCGTCACGAGCTATCCAAATGATTTGGGAATTCAAAATTATGCATAAATTGAGGATATGCATACTAGTGTAATTTGTTCCCATATAAGCACTTTACTTTTTAATCTTCATCTTCAACAAGGCTACCAAAAAACATATGGAAATACAATAAAGTACACAAATGTAGAAATTGTAATTTTTGGGAAGAATTTTGGGAACTTTATGAAAATGTCCGCAAGAAAAAAGTCTGATAGAAATCACTCTTTTTCTATTGATTTAGGACACTCCTTCAAAAAATTTTACAATTACACGTTTGTATAAAAAATTTATGAAAATTCTAAATTCATTCTTGAATAATCGCTATAGAAATTTGAATGCACCTTATTCTATTCTTATTCTCAAATTCAATATAATCCCATTCCTTTGATTGAATAGTTTTTTTTCAGTTTGAAACATTTTGTTATATATATTTTTCAAGCTTGTATGCATTTTGTCAAATTTTCTAGAATCCCCTTGAAATCCTCTGAATTCACTATGATTTTTTTATAAATAAATGGAAGAGTTGTGATTTCAGAAATCTGTTTTAAATAACAAATTTATTTCGAATTGACCTGGAATTCTCAATAATTGAGCCTGAATATTTTATAATGCTTTCTGATTTATTTTGAATTATCATAGATTCTTTGGAACTCTATTTCATTTTCTTCAATTTTTTCCCCGAATTTTTAAGAATTTATTCAAATCCTATTATTTATA
>WSXT02011043.1:0-14603 GCA_011762715.2 Neuroterus valhalla | reverse complement strand
TGGCCATAAGGAGAAATGCAAATTCGGTGGAGAACATGAAAAAGGCTATAATGTCGACACTCGATCACTACTGTTCGACAGACAAAAATCCCAGACATGGAAACTGCCCCGAAGGCGAAGACACCTGGTGCGAGTGGCGTAGGGCCAAGGCCACCAAAAGCTTGAAGTCCTACAAGCACCCACCGCGTCTTATTTCACCCGACGTCGAGACCACCATTCGTCCCATTAACGATGTTCTCTCAAGGGGTGATCTTCTAAGTAGGTGCTTGGGGGGGAATACACAAAACACTAACGAATCATTCAACGCCACGATGTGGCGCATGGCTCCAAAACATCTCAATTCCGGGAAAAAAATTATCGATATTGCCGCGTATATCGCTGCCGGATTATTCAATGAAGGCTACAGTTCGATTTTGATGCTCATGGGATCTTTGAACTGCACCATTGGGCATCAGTGCAAGATGTTCGCCGACCAGATGGATGACGTTAGACTGGCCCGCGCTGACCGTGGAGCCGATTAGCGTCCAACTCCGGTAAGTTTCTCTTTCCTCGACCGCAAACTTCAAACGCCATTTCCTCAGAACCATGTTTTTCAAATTGGCGTAAAGGATTACGGAAAAAGTATTGGACCGATACCCTTCATCCAAATTTTTTTTTGAAGAGCATAAAAAACTGCTCTAGATAGACTACGGACATGGAGAAAAAATTATTTTTAGAACATTTTTAACGCAAAAAGGATCGAAAATTTTTGCAAAAAAAGCCAAATTTTGGTTCTAAAGCCTCACTTTAAAGGTAAATGTTGGAATTTCCTAAAGATCATAGTCTATCTAGGATAAAAAACCCTCCTGAGTGAAATAATGTTTGGTATTATGATTTCAGATGAAAATTGTGGTCAGGATCCTTTACGCCGATTCCGATGTCAACGGCAACACGACTTATGGGAACCACCAAAAGTCATCTAATTTTTTATTTTTTCATAATGTAAAATATATTTTTTTATTTTCTAAACATTAGCTTAAAAATACTTGATACCAATTTTATGTGCACTGTTTTCATTTTCCCAAAAATAAATCGCAAAAAAGTACTTTTTTTGGCCTCTTGGCAGTCCCGTGCGTGGTGAGACGAAGACCTTAAAATTCCGGTGAGTGGGTCAGTAGTCCAATGACCTGATTTTTTTATTTATTCACTTATCCTCCTTATGGTGCAATATCCCACCGCTCCCACAATTGTAATGCCCAAATTTCGACCTAGCCTTATTGACTGCTTTTCCTGATCGTTGATTGGACATCTGAATGGTATCGTTCTTGCCGTTGATTCGTTGAAGCGAATACCATTTGGAAGGAATTATTTGAAATAAAATACACTGTTCTACTTGTTCACGGTTTCACCAATATGTTATTACTAATATCTTTCACTCATTTTTCACAAATGCACAGGTTGACAGCTTGTTCTAGGAACAACTCAAAATCACAATTCTCACTAAGTTTATTTCTTAAGATTCATATTTACAACCGGTAAGCCGAACGCGACAACGCGCTTCGCGTCTGAAAACTTGGCTTTCAATGATAATTGTTTAGTATTTACTTCTTGTCATTAAATTATCTAAGTCCAACTCAACAAAATTATAGTTCGCAGGTCAAAGGTTTACACAGGGCTTCGGAGATACAAATATCTGACGTTTCTGTTCTCTGCACGCCTTTTTATGAACGAGATTTTGGGTGGAATAATCTCCCTACTTCAAGTTTTCAACCAATTACATTGCTGACGTCATGGAACTTAATTGTCATTTCACCTAGCCCACAGAAGGTCGCATAGCTCCGCCTATCAGAATTAGGACGCAATAAGTGACATTCGATGATTGATAAATCTAAACAACTTTGGTCCAAATTCCAAATGTTGGCCGGATGTTTACATAACGATTTCCTATCGAAATCTTTCCTAAAGTACGTTCTGATACTAATAATAGGTACATGAGTCATACTTTGAAATGTATCATATTTCTTACTACGCAGCAGTAATCCATGAGTATTTCCATGATAATATATAACTAACAATTCTCATTGTTCTCAAACCTTCACGCATATTTAGTAATCAATAAAAAGTATCCCTCATAAATTGCATTTATTACCTTGTTAGCTATATTTTTATGCTATTATCTCATACTCAAATTCAAATTTAACAACATCGATCTATCGATATATCAAATCGATTCCTCGCTAGTTGATACTAGCTTCCGAGGTTAAACACTTCGTGCAGCCGCTTTACCACGTACTACGTTCCGCTTGATTCTTGAGCAACGCGAAATTGGTCATCTGCGAATGCCACAATACGTTCTCTCTAGTCCGTGGACTTGGAAATTTCCATCTTTACGGACATTCTTAATTCAAACCTCGAAGGGAGTACTCGCAACGAAAAACGATTCGAAATATTTGGAAGACCATTGTATTATTCGAAATCGTAAAAATGCCAATTAGCAGAGGTTCCCTAAAGAGCAGGCGATTAATTACGGGTGAGCCTTCAAACTAATAACTTTCTCACTCGCATTCCATTTGTTTGGACTTTGATCATGTCTTTTTCTCGTCTCTGGCGCGCGTAATGGTAATGTCGTGAGTGAACTATTAAAGCCGTATAAGATAGCCGTCAGCAGTGGCTGACCAGTGGTTCACCTCTTCGGGCTATCATGTCAATTGATTTATTTTGAGCCGTAATCAAAAACTAATTCAGGTTGAAGTCAGTGCGGTGAACTCTACGCGGAAAATTCTACCACGTAGTCTAGTAAAATGCCCCGCGCTCGAGCCGTAGAATTTCGGCCTGTACGATGGATTGTTCTTGAACGCGAAAATTCAGTTTATCTTGCGGGTGTTCTTCGAGTGAAAATTGTACATGAGGAACATGCCGGAAATTCTACCATGCGATCCATAAATATGGCCGACGTTCACACATAGCATTTCTGCTGAGTCGAAAATAGTCACAGATGTGACAACAATGGCTGCACGGCAGTAGGCCCGCTTGAGGTAATAATTGTTCAAACAGGCGGTGAGACTTCTTTTTTTTTCCGTCATCGATGTAACGCGTTTATGAGTGTCGGGAAGGTCATCTGAGGGCGCCGTCCCATGGATATAGAATGCGTTGCGTTTTTGTCCAATGCGTCAAATCACTAGCTAGTTCCAATTAGTGACAATAAATACGGAGTTTGTGAATCGACCTAAATTATTTTTGAATGACGCAGTTCTATCCTCCGCTTGTTAATTGCGTGTTTTGTTCGATTGTCGAAGAAGTTAGGTTAAATTTCATTTTTACTACATTTTTCAAACGATAAATAAGGAGAGTAAGTTTGTTAAAATATCAGAGTCAGAAGGAACCATTGTGGTGATTAATGATTTTATATTTACATGGAAAGGTCTATATCGTATACATTGACTTGCTGTGGAAAATAGAAGTGAGGTTGATGTTCTGTTTATAAAATATTGAAAAATATTCCATAGTAATTATTAAACTAATAAAGACTTATGTGTATGATAAAGTGAAGACTATATAAAGTATTTTTTCTTATAATTTTTCGTAATTGAAAATGAGCTTGTAGTAGCAGAAAAAACGCTGGAATTAGGAGTGGGTAATTCCTGGAGTGCAGATGAAAGATTGGTTCAGTCGCTATTGTTTTGCTACTCATGACGAGACGAAACATGCTATTTATATTCACGATGATGGTGTTGCGAGCATGTGTGAATATAAATTACACTTTGGCTATAACTTAATTACAAAAAGAGTTACTACTCATATTTATGAATATAACATTTGTTCATAGCTGCACTTTCCTCGAAGAAGCGGAAGCTGGCCGAAGAAATCAGTCTAATTGATAGAATTTAGAAAGAAAACAGCCTTTTTTGATGAAAAATGGAGTTACAAAGTGTCTTTTAACACTAGAGAGAGTTTATGGGCGGATCTAGCGAAGACAGTATCACTCGGTTAGCTCATTACAAAGCATTTCTAATTCAATAATGTAGTATAAGAAAATATTGACTTTCAACTTAAGTCTTTTCAATAGTTCATAATGTATTTAATTCATTATGCTATGATTCATTATGATACAATACTTTGTTTTTAGAATATTCTGCACAAGAGGCAAAAAAGAAATAGAGGAATTAAAGACATCAATATATGAAAGCAGGCAGTACTTCTAATTTTTTTCTTCACGCAAATAAAATGGATTTTATTCAAAATCGGACGATTTTCGCGCATTTACGTCAGTAACTCGGAGCGGAAACTGCAAGATTCTGTGGAGAAATTTTTGGGAGCCGCCGGACTGAAATGCGCTGAAATCGACAACGCGCGCATGCCATATGATGAGATCCTCCCTCCAATTTCACTCTGCATATCAGATATAGGGAGTCGATGTTTTTGGTACGGTACATAGTGCGACAACTCCCTAAACCGCGCTGTATCAATGTGCCGCGATCCACACACATACACACCGCACCAGCTGATTGTAATTTTCTTTTGAAGTACAGGTTATGTTTGCCATACGAAAATTCGCGAAACCGCTAACTTTGAATAAAATACCGTGTGTCATACGACGGAAATCATATCACGGACTCTTCCGATGTTTTCTCTACGAGGTGATAGCAGGCGCGTGAAACACATGTCTTCCGTCTGATGACACAATATACTATTATTGGCTGTGAAAATGATGAGTATGTCGGAAGATGTTTTTTTTTTCAATTTTTAGATATTGATTCTATTCTTTTGTAAAAGAATTCTCACAATCAAAGTTGATATTATATTCAGTTTTTCTTTTGTTTTCAGAACTCAAACCTCGATGAAGTCCGGTTAATCTGTTATGCAAGAAATATCTCCAAACTTACCTCTAGATAGAAGACCCTTTGATGAAGAAGAAACGTTTGATGAAAATGAGGGAAATCAGAGTCCTACTTTACAAAATCCCAGGCCATGTAATTCACGATCTCTAGCGTAAGTTCGTATACAAATAAGGTTTAATGCGCTGACACAGAATACTTCAATTGTAAAATTTGTACGAAAATGTGTCATATTTTTGAGACATCAAAGGAAATATGAAGGCATAAAAATAATGTTTTTGTATATCGTTCAGGAAAAATTGAAGTTATTTATTTCCAGAGCGATAATGTCTTCTTCTGCTTCACCAGCCGGTTCATTGAACGCAGAACTAGGAAAGAGCAGGAAACACAGTATGTGCAATTTAATAATATGTTACTAAATGAATCTAGAACTATTTTTGTAGAATCATTGGGTCGTTTCCTTTCACAGAAAAGGGAAATGAAGAAGAGCTCCAAATGTTTGCCTTGGAGAAAATCATGTCGCACAAGATAAAAAAAGTAACCCCATTTGAATGTTTCTTCTCAGTTTAGCGGAAATTTGCAGAAAATTAGGTCACGTTCGGAGGCTCCGCGTTTCCAGGCTGATGATAGAGATATTAGGAGATGCGTTTAATCAACAAGAATAACGACGAACCCAAGATAACAGCACGTAAAGAATTTCAAAAAAGTAGAGCGGTCGTGGGGCCGCTGACAGAAGCTTTGCTCTTTCGCGTTGAAAGCAAATCATAAATTTGATTGTTATTCCATTCATAAATTTTGGAAGGAAACAGCTATCCTCTCACTTAATTTCTAAATTTTAATATAATAAATGTAATAAATATATATATTCTAATATAATAGAAATATATATATATATATAATATTTCTTATGTATATACGAGCTGAAACCTGAAAAGAAACATAAATTGTTTGTGTGGCATATATGGAGATTAATGCAGAGATGAGTGGAGATGTTACATCTCTCGCGGATCAGAATATAATGGGAAACTGAAGTCTGAAGCGGACAGGCGAGGCTCGAGCGTCCTTCGGGGCCCCTCGGCTTCTTCCGCTCGCCGAGGACCCCTCTCCACATCGCACGTACCACATGCACGTGTCCGAAGGTGATAGGAGAGGGGATTGACGAGTGACAGCTATCTACACCGTTGCTTACGCGTTGGTATATGCATTTTCTGTTGCGTTTTTGTCACATTTTGCGCCCATTTTTCGTGACGGGGCGCTCTCGTTTTCCCCAGTTTTCCCAGTTCAGTCGCCTCGCTCATTATCGTTCACATTTTTTTATATTCTCATTCTGAATGCAAAGGTATTGGTTTTATGCGAAAATTGACATTCACGGATTTGATAAAATCTCCACGCTTTGAGTCTCCCTGAGTCAGAAAAAAATGGTTTTTACGAAGGTGTCTGTCTGTCTGTCTATAATCTGTATACTCGATAACTTTCGAAAGAATGATCATACTGGATTGTGCAATGGCACACTTTTTCGAACCCGGAAAAGAAAGGAAGAGTTCGTTAGTCAGCTGTTTTGGATGAAAAATCAAAGAGGGGGAGCATTTTGAAATTTTTTTTGGGCTTCTTTTCGAAGAATCAAAAATTGTTAGTACAATTTCTTGTAGCACTTGAAAAGCGGAACAATTTATCCTCATGATTTTTTTTTTGATAAAAACCAAATTGTCAGAGTTGTAGGATTTTCAAAATTCAAAAATATGAACGGAAATGAGAATTTTCAGCTAAATAACGCAAGAATGAAAAGCAAGTCAAAAAGAAAAAATGTTTCTTTCTGGGAGCCCTACGAGATCGTGAATACAACTGGTTGAATTTTCTTCAAAAATGGAAAATCTCAATTCTTATCGCACAAAAGTAAATGAAAAAAAGGTACGAGGTATATAAATCAATATTATATACATTTAATGCATTACAGTTAGAGGTAATATAGAAAAGTTCACGACAAAGAATGTGTTGCTTGAGGCCAGTAGGGCCTCACGCAAACTTGATATAAAAAAAAAAATTTCATCAAAAATGGGAAAAAAAAGTTCAATAGTCTTCATAGAACAAGAGGTTTTCAGCAGTTTTGCAATATTTGCAACTCTGTGTATGCATTACGCAGTAAACTAAATCAAGCACGAGCGCGAGGTATATACATTATCGAGCGCGAGGTATATACATTATCGAGCGCGAAGCAAGAGATCCGAATGACGCGCGCCATATAGTCATGAGATGAACTCTTTGAACTACCCTAATCTGTGATTGGAAATTCGACTTGTGACTATTGCGCTGACAGGAGCGGACGAAGATCATTTTGATCTGCAGGCAGAAACTAATTTGGCTTCGTTTGGCGCCATCGCTTGGCGCTCCTGGCGCCCTACGATCGTAAGCCGATCAGGAGACGGAGCAGGCGGTTGCCTGCTTCGCTTTTACCTTAATCCGCCCCTGTGCGCTGAGTTGATTCGTATTTCATCGGTTTGGTTGCAGGATAAATCGATTCTGAAAATCCACTGATGACTCATGAGCTAAGTTAAATTGTATCTTTTCGATCGGACCATAGTTTCACTTTGTTTCGTGATTTTGACTTGTAGCTAGAGTGCTAAGTTGATCTGCAATTCATCAATTTGAACCATGTGACTTTAAATAAATGTTATAAATAGATATATCAGTATAGGGTTTACATATGTTTTTCCTTCTACAGACTCGGATTCAGCGCTCGACAATTCTCAAAGTTATTTTGTTCCAAGCGTTCAATATCCTCCTGACCAACGATATGTGAAATATGGTTAGATCGTTGGGGGAGTAAGCAATAATGTTCTTCGTCCAGTATCATTAGATTACCGACCTGTTGTAGTACGCGAAGGCAACGACGCCATTGGAAATGTAACTCTGGATGAATTGCACCGAATCCTGCAGGATGTACCATTTGGAAAACCGGGTCCCCCTTCCGGAGAATTCCATAAAGGTCCAGATGGCACCTGTTATACTGAAAACGCAGCTGGATATTCTGATGAACTTAGGCGACATAATCCTTATGCTGGAATTCCAAATGGTATTCATTATACTGGAAGTCCACACGCCTATCCTGGTAAGGGTCCACATCAAAACCCTTATGCTAAACTTCCAAATGGCCACATGCCTCCGGCAAACCCCAATGTCCACATGCCTCCGGGATTCCCAAATAGCCACATTACTTCTGAAAGTAGAAGTAGCAGCCGAAATTCGAAGCAGCCTGCTGGAAGTTCAATGCATCAAATGCTCCCCTTTCCTATCATTTTATTTTCCTATATTTTATTTTTATTAATGATTCATCGTTGAATTGGTAACTTTTATGAAAACCGGGCAGATGAGAGACTTGATATGCCTGTGTCAATTGTGACTTATCGGAGGCCTACAATATGATCCTTACAAATTTCTGAATTCCCTTAAAGAATCAAAAATTCAAATTTTGGTCGCACAAAAAATAATGAAAAATACAAAGTTTTATTTTTTGGTCAAACTGTGCAAGAAACGGGAAAACAGAGATGAACAAAAATTCTGCAATTAATAAAGATCCACAATATTCAAAATGTTCAAATGGAATCTTCGGACAATCGACGTAAGCTTTGGAAAAAACAAATGCATGCAAGTTCTTTACCAGAAAAATATCTGTAAATGTGTTATCATTTTTCCTATTGGACGAGGAGTTTTTGTTTTAATCGCAGAAAATAAAATGGAACATTAAAGAATTCTATTCTCAAAAAAAGTGCACAACATATGAAAAAAATGGAGCCACAAAACTTCTTTACCGTCCTGGAAAAATTTTGATCGAGACAAAATAACGAATGCAGAGCACAAGACACGCGATGAGGATGTATTTGTTTAATGTAGGGGAATACAAAAACCAAGCAGGGAGCGCAAAATTAGTTTATCACCGAGCGCAAAGCGCGAAATCCGACAATCCCGCGCCGTAGGTGCTCAAACTTACGAGCAAAGCGCGCGATGAGAATGTGCCACAAATTGCATAAATCATCACAAATTCCATAAAAAAACACAAATTTCATAAATTTTCATGAATGTCATAAGTTTCCAATAATTTCCACAAATTTGATACATTCTCCTAAATTTCATGAACTACAATGAATATCATCAATATTCATGAATTAAAAAATTTCAGGCATTCTTTTTTAATTAATAGAATACTCTGATGTTACTCGATTACTTGACTAGTTTTTATCCTCTGCTCCGGGCAACTGTATAAGGATTCAAAGCTGATGAAAAAATTACTTCTCAAATACTTAAACACGTATGATTTATGATTGATTAGTAAATTCTGAAAATTGGTTAAGTTGTCGCAAGTTGAAGTGGAAAAGAAGATCATTCTTTAATTTTGAAAGAAACTGGTTTCATATCGATTTCGGGAACAGTAAAAGACACAAAAAATATATTCTCGTAAGAAATGATGCGCAATGAAATTTTGTATTGAAGTGTACTTTTAAGAATTGGAAATTCGGGACCTCCTATTCGAATGGCCAGGGATCACCTTGCTCTCTGGGAAATAATTTTACGGGCCCTCCTTTGATGATCCGTCAGCTCAATTGACGTGCCCGGCACTGCCACGAAAGGGATGGAGGATCAGAAGCATCGGTGTGAAAGAGATATTTCGGAAGAACATCTATCCTTGATTCGCCATAGCAAGCGAGCACAGGTGCGGAAGGGACGGATTGGACTTGCCATGCGGGAACATTCTGAAAACTATCAATTTCAGTCCGACATATTTAATTAAGCATCTTGGGGCTCATTAGGACAATTTATGTATGCACGGATAGATAATTGGAACTCTTGCAATAAGCTCGTTAAGTTTTTGGTCGTGGCAAAGGCTGCGTTTAATTTATATGAGCAAATGAAAAACGCGTTTCGGTAATTCTGAACATTTTTGTGTTAATCTTAGCGTGGTCGTTGGCACTCATTCCTCTCAATTTCGGTTAACTTCCACTGGTCAGGATGAAGCGTTACTGATGTTTCTGATTCATTTTAATAATGAATTACTTTGTGATATTTTTTGCAGGTTTTCGCGCTGATTTTTATAATTAATTGACAATCAAGGACTTAACAAAATAAGCGTACCATTTCATATTGAAACTTCAAGTTGAATGTCCATCAAAATGGCACGATAATCACTCAGGTAGTAAAACGTTGTACCAGAAATCCATGAATGGTCATGAAGAGCTTAGCTTGAGAACACCAGAGCACACATCATTACATCAAGTTAAACGGTACCTATCAGAACTAATAAGAGCACTACAACAAAAGGAACAAGAAGAGTTGGCCAAGTGGCGACTGCAGAAAGAGGCACTCTGGTCAGCATGGCATTAACTATTAATGCTACGGGACATTCAATTCCACCCATGTTTCTATTTCCCTACAAGAAAATGCAATCGTGTCTTATGGACAATGCTACACCAGTAGCAATTGGATTTGCAAATGGTGGCTGGATGACACAAGAAATTTTCTTTAAATACATAGAACATTTTTTCTAGCGCTCACACTCTACATTGGACAACCCGACACACTTGCTTCTTGATAATCACACATCACATATATCTTCTGAAGCTCTGGACTTAATGGCCGTACTTAGATTACGTAGGACGTTTAGGGGGGGAAGAGGGATTCTCATGGGAACCTCCTTGGCGTTACTAATGTCCGTGAGCATAAGGTCACTCATATATTTTATATAGATGACTTGAAGATCCAAGATTCATCTGGAACGTGGACAAATAGCAGGTATTGATAAGGACCTTGAGCTTGTGGACAAAAAAGCTATCAGACACCTTAGCGCTGGAGAAACCTACAAATACCTGGGCGTGCCTGAGAGTCGCAGTCAGGATACAACATCTGTGAAAGAGGTTCTCCAAAGCAAAAACAAACACCTGCTTCGCGGATTTGGTCGTCAAACCTGTCCTCGTCGAACAAGATATCTGCGACTAACATGCTTGCCGTCCAGGTTCTACTCTATTCGTTTGGAGTGGTTCCATGGACGAAGAATGTGTTAAGGGCCCTTGATATCACTACGCGCAAGATGACGCATATGAAGATTAGCTTGCACACCAACTCGTCTGTTCCGCGCTCGTACATCGCACGCCGGAAAGGCGGCCTCAGACTTTTGAATCTTCAATGCCTTTACAACCAAATCATCCTTAGTACTGTTCATATCATCGCGAACGGTAAAGTTCTCTCCTCTCAATGGTCAGGAATCACGAAATGTGTGGGAAAGGAGCGTTGCTTTACAAAGCTGCGGAGCAGGCAGCTGAAACCCTTGGCCTGAACCTTAACATCAGAAGTAAGGATAGTGCATTACTCTAGTAGGATGCCTCACTTCTTAAAGCACAGGTGAAGGAAGCGGAGGACAAAAACTTCCTGAAACAACATGAAGGCAAGGTGATCCCCGGAAACTTTTGCAAAATTGTAAAAGATGAATCCTTGTCACATGAGTCAACGTTTGCTCCCCTCAAATCATCTAAACTCAATTTAGGAACAGAGAATCCTATTTTCGCGTGTGAGCACGGTGTGATTTCCACCTTAGCATACTGTAGAAGCATATTACGTCAAGAGGTTTCCAGCGATAGGTGCAGGGCGTGTCTTAAACTTCCTGAGCACATATGGCATATACTATCGAATTGCCCTATTCATGCAGGAACGACGTATCTGTACAGACGCATTGCTGCTTTATGATTGCTTTACCACCATCTTTGTCGCTCTTATAGTGTTCCCGCGAACCTGCCCTGACGGACGCTTCACAGGGGATGGAGTCTACTGATTTCTTGACAAGCGTGAGCAAACTATGTTCGTGATAGAAGTCTCGTCCTCGGCCGACTACAAGATCAAAGGCAAGGGGACAGAGAAGGAGGAGAAATTCAAAGATCTCAGAGGAATATGCAGGTAAATTAATTTTTCTCATCATCGATGCTTTTGGGGGTGCGACGCCTTCACTGGTTAGCAACCTTGAAGTCATCTCCGGGTGCCAAAAATTTGCCGTGGCACTTTCCGGATGGATGCAAAGAGCAGTCATACTTGGGTCGCTCCGTGTCCTTGAGACACAGGAGGGTTCCGCTGCCCCGTCGTTGTGATTTTGCCGTGCATGTGGTCACTCATCTCACGGTCGTGAGACGTGGCTATAGGTGTATTTACCCACGGTTCGACTGGGAGCTTGTGGCCCAAATTTTAGCCCAAACGTCGTACTGTCAAGCAGAGTCCTTTCTGGAAGAAAAATAGAATATCTCTAGAAATAAAATCAGCACTTATTTAACAGACTAAATATGTTTTAAGACTCATTCCGAAAGGTGTGATTAGTATCGATACTTAGTTCTTACAATAAATTTTTGATCTCAAAAGAAAACTGTTCATTATTTATAATCAGGAAGGATATAGGAATAATAGATAAATTACATTTCTTTTATTTTGAAGGAAATTCTCGAATTGCAGTCACGGAACCCTAAAAAAAACCCAAAATTATCAGAACTTCTAATCAGCATTATTTTTAATGGAAATGTTAAGTATTTTTCAGGGAAAAACATCTGATGGTACTACGCTCTGAATAGCTAAAAATTGATGTGAAAAATATAAAATATATCAGCTTTCAGCGGAGGAAGGTACTATCAAAAGGGTCCTTATTTTCATTTCCAAAAAACGTTCCAATCATTTCGGGGCTTTGAGCATGATGTTTCTTAAGGACACTCTAGTTCTGCGCTGTATTAAGAAAATACCTGGACCAGGAAAACATTTTTGGCTGATACCAGTATATTTTTACAATGAGATGATTTGTTTTCTAATTTCAAACCGGGCGAATTTGTGCTTTGCGCCTAGGCTCTTCTGGATACCTTGGGACGCTGGGTTTCGTAGCGTTATAAATTTTTAGGCGTGGAAATAACGAGATTCCATTGCCGTAGTATCTTCTGACATCAGTTTCGCCCTCCAATACTTTCTCC
The DNA here is from genome assembly GCA_011762715.2 of Neuroterus valhalla. Taxonomy (NCBI): domain Eukaryota; kingdom Metazoa; phylum Arthropoda; class Insecta; order Hymenoptera; family Cynipidae; genus Neuroterus; species Neuroterus valhalla. The sequence continues at coordinate 1,807 of WSXT02011043.1, read as the reverse complement.
ACAGTCGAAGGTTTTCTTCTTAAAATCTTTATACTCTCATACCTGTCCGGTTGAAATTTCCGAATCATTAATGGACACACACGATTATCTCTATCGACAACTCCAATGATCCACCCATTGTCGACTGCTATTCTATAGGTCTCCAAAGGATGAATGACCCAAATATGACCTGCAATAGTTTCATAATAGTCAAGATCAGGTAGTTTAATAGTTTTCGAATCTGCAAGAACGAATTTCATGGAAAGAAATTTAATACTTATTTGAAATCAAACGTGAAAAATGGGGAGATTTCAGATTTTGGCATCGTGAATTCATTTTTAAAGTCTAACTTCAATGGGGAGGAATTCGATTTATGTTAAGATTTTGCATAATCGAATTTCATGGAATTACGACGTTTTTGGATACTAAGGAAGAAAAAGGGTTCTTTCTTTTTGTCTGTCGTCGTCTTTCTTGTTGTTGTAGCCTTTTCATTGCCGTAGATTTCTTAACAGAGGGACAAGTTTGCTAACATTCTATTTCCAACCAACGGTTCGAGTTTTACCATTGAAAGCACTCCTTGGAGGTTAGGATATTCCATTCTCTAGCAGAACCATAGGAGACACGGAAAATGTAAAATAAAAAAATATTCAATTGTAAAGAGGCCTACAAATTTTTTTGGTAAAACTTTCCAAGATTTCGAGATGAAGGGCCGTTTAAACCTTCATGTGTCTGAAGAACATGGGGAAACCGTTGGAGAACCGTCACACTGTGGCACCTCCAAGAACACTGATGACAAGGACAATTATTTTAGCCGAGTTCACCTCTTCAATCTGGTTGACTTTCATATGGTAGTCGGCTGGAGCCAAGCATTCGATCACGAACATAGTTTGTTCCTGTTTATCGAGGAGTACGATGTCAGGTGTTGTGTGTTTAAAAGGAGCTATTATCGAGAACATGTAGTTTCAGTGAATTATATCCATATGATCTTTTTGGTTGGAAGAGATACCCGCATAAAATTCGTAACCGTACAGTTCTTATATTGCAACAAAACTTTGCGCAGTTAAAATTGTATGCGGAGGCTTTCATTTAGGAATAAAGCAACCATCATTGAAAAAACAAACAAACTCTTCCAAGAAGACATAGAGAAGCAATCGGAATCCAAAAACACCTCAACAACATGAATAAGGATAATGGATATAATTCCAATCCGATTTGGCTTTCGTTTCTCCCTGTTTTTCGAAAAAGAATTGATTGGCCAATCAGGTTCGACCAGTCCCCACAGTGGGGTCTTTGACCAATCACAGGCATCGCTGAGAGCATATATAATAACATCATTACCTGGAACCTCAGTTTTAGGCCAGTCCTGAAGATGCGAGCTGCAACGTTCGCGAAACGTCGGCAAAATTTGTAGTTAGGTACACAGATAGAACTTTTGTATCTAGTCACAACGAAATATTCAAGAACCATGCTCTGAGGATCTGAGAAATTACTTTCAAGCATGCCTTACAAGTTTTTTCCCCTTTCACCTAAAGTTCTTCTTTTCAAACTCAAAAATAGTTTACCAACCCGAGTAAAAATGCTTCGACTTGGTTTCGACTTGAATTTCCCCCAATCAATTCGTAGTGAAGACGAGGTGAAGACGTAATTCTAAGTCTCAGTTCTAAAACGGAGCGAGACTTTATTTCACGTTTTGAGACGAGTTTCTACGACTTGAGAGGATTTTTTATGGCTTTAGGCAATAAAATACGTCCCTGAACCTGGCCCCGCCATTTTATGAAATCGAATTTCGAACTATGCTATAATTAAGGGCTAATTGAGGGCTATTGAG
>WSXT02011032.1:0-14603 GCA_011762715.2 Neuroterus valhalla | reverse complement strand
AATAATAATAATAATAATAATAATAATAATAATAATAATAATAATAATAATAATAATAATAATAATAATAATAAAAGGAGAGGCAGGCAGGGGGCCCCCTAAACGATTCCCCACCCGGGCACCGCCAGGTGACGGTACGCCATTGCTCTTTGAGGTTAAAAATGGTATTATTTTGTTAAAAATTCAACTATTTTCTTGATGTTGGCCTATAGAAAAATTTAACTTTTTTCTGCAAGTCATCTCTTTTGGCTGAGAATTAATATTTTTTGTTGAAAATTTGTCCTTTTTGAGTTGTGAATTCATCTTCTATGGTAGATTATGGATTTTTTTTTAACTGAACTTTTCTATTAAAAATTCCTTGTTGGAAAATTTATTCTTTTTTTTTTAGTAATGAATAAAATTTTGTTGTTGAAAATTTCAATAAAGGGTTGGGAATGCAATTGTTTTTGAATTAATATAATTATTTTTTTCCTATTCGACGATTTGGTTGGAAATGCATCTTCATGGGTAGAAAATTTGATTATTTTCTTGGAAGATTTATTATCTGGTAGAGAGTTTAATCATTTTATCAAAGTCGTCTTCCTTGTTTGCAAACCCAACTGTTCTCGTTGAAAACTGGTCTTTTCAGCTAAAAACATAAACTTCTTGGTTGCAATAGTCTCATTCTTGGTTGAAAACAAAACCATTGTGTTCAAAAATAAACTTTTATGTTGGAGTAATCTCTTCTTTTTGAAAATTTGCTTTTATTTGTCGTAAGTTATGATCTTAAATTTAATTTCTAACTTAACTGTTTGAAAATTTAACTGTCTTCCGAAAGAATAGTTTTTTTGGCTTGGAAAATATTACCTATGGGCGTGAAAATTCAACTACTTTTGTTGAATTCACTCTTTGCGTTTGGAAATTTATTCCTATAGGTTAAAAATTAATTAGGTTTTTTGGTAAAAATGTATCTGTTCCATTGAAAATTCAACTTCTCCGCTAGAGTCTCTTTTTTGTTGATATTATTTTTTTTTCACTTTTCGACTTCGGGTTCAAAATGCGTCTTTATGCTGGGTTGGAAATTCTAAATTCCACTCTCGATTCCACTATTTTGTTAGAAATGAAATTATTGTAATGGAAGTTTGATTTCTTTGTTGAAAATTTATTTTCTTTGATGGAAAGGGAATTATTTGATAAAGATATCCTCTTTGGTCAAACAATAAACTGTTTTGTTGGAAATTTTTTTTTGGGTTAAAAATTTAACTATTCTTTTAGAAATGAAAAGTTGAAAATTTTCGTTAAATTTTTCAACGAAATTTTTTTTTTCTTTGTTCAAAAATTCAACTCCCTTTCTGAAAAATTATCTGAAAATTCAAATTATGTTCAAAATGTATTTATCTTTTTCAATGTTTGATAATTTTGTTGAACATTTTGCTATTTCGCTAGAGTCATCTTTCTTGGTCAAAAATAAACTCTTCTGTTTAAAATTGGTCCTTTCAGTTTAAAAATTCATCTTTTGGGGTAGAAATGTTATTTTTCTTGGTTGGAATCGAAATTCTCCTTTACAATTTCATCTATGTGGTTAAGAGCAGTATAATTTCCTTGGAATTTGAATATTTTGTCAAAGTTATCTTTATTGCTAGAGAATTAATTTTTTCTTCGTTGGAAACGAAATTTTGTTGTTGAAAATCAAAACATCGAGTTGTAAATGCAAGTGTTTCTGTTTAGAGTTCGATTATTTATAACAATCGGTAAGGGAGGTTGAAATTAAACGAAAATTTACGTAACTGGTTTTAAATGCCTTTTGGCGGATTGTAAATTGAACGATTTGGTTAAGCATTCAACTATTTTGTGTTTGACAATTCATTCATCTTGGTCGAAAATGACTATTCAGTTGAAAATGGAAAATTGGTGAAGTAGTTTTGGAAGGCCCCTAAGAGGATCATTGAATTAATATTCCTGCGATTGATGATGTTAGTGATATAACGGAATATTTTATTGAACAATTAATATTATTATTCTAATGGTAATTAATAATTTCAAATTTTTGAATTTACAGCAGATCGTAACGGACTGAAACAGTTACTACAAACGCACTATAGGCTCTCTCTGACACCTGAAAGTAGTCACGCCGAAGAGAACCTATCGTGGGTGGACTTCGTGAATCCTCGAGAATCTCCGCTTCAGTTCGGCAAGGCAGGCTGCGTCGACCCTGGAGAACCGATGGCGGCTCGAGCACAACCAGGAACCAGTACCAGTCGTGGCTTTCGCGGGACGAGGAAAGTATATGTCTCCTCGGTTCTATAACTTCTTCTCGTCTCCAAACATTTCACGCGTTTTCTGGTGCTATCATGTTTTTACAGTTTAGTAGAATTGATAACTTTCAGTGAGCTGAAAAGAAAAAGTGCTGCGGTCGTGTTTAGTTTAAAAAAGGTGTATTCAACGGTCGAATTTATTGCCGAGCTGTCAAAGAAATCGCGCTCCTCGTTTGTGGTACTGCTTTGGAGTTGTGAGAAGAAACGGAATCATTCCCTTTGCTAGAAACTGCACGAATGCTGTGACTGAATCTGAATTTTGTTCTGGCCGGTGTTAGACAAAAGGGTTTTGAAAGGAGCGGGAATTTGGAATATTACTCCTGGAAGAATGATGAGTTGAGTATAAAAGTCACAACTCGTTCCAGTGAATCTGCGGACCTTTTTTCGAATCGACAACTCTTATTTGGAAAAGCGAAAAAACGGTTTCAGAGGGAGTGGAAGAGGGGCGGGAATTTTGAATAACTTTTGAAAAAATGAGGAGCTGAAGGATAGTGTGATAACAGGTTTCGGTGTGGACCTCTTTACGGCTCGTCGACAAGGCTGGATCGACACGTGGTAGACAGGATGCTGCTCAAATTGGGACTGTTGTTATTGACCCTTCAACAATGTACGGGGTACTTCAACTTTTACCTTGAGAAACCTGAAGTTCTCACACTTATGGGTGAGTTTTCTTACCACAATTTTTTAGTTATTTTGAACAAAAACATTCTCTATTAATTCATCAGAGTGGTGTCAACATTAAAATTTTACTTCTGTCTAAAATGCTGCATTTTTTTTATAACTGCTCAAGGTATTTGCCTTTTGTTTCTTGATTCTAGTAAAGGACCTTGCACCCTTTCGAAATGCATCCAGAAATGTTTGTTTTGGATAAAAAAGAAAAGGTGGCAGTTTTTATCAACATACAAAATTCTAATTTCTTGAAAAAAAATACGTGAGATTCAAAAGAAGCTTTAAGGGCAGAGTTGTTTCTCTCTGAACGCTGTAATATTTCCCACAGTTTTGCAAACTTCGTCGGAATTATTGTTTTGTTTTTTTCATTTGAAAAAAGGTTAAATATTTATTCAAAATACTTGAATATAATGGAGATGATGTTATAGTATAATAATATAATACAATAAATATAATAATATTGATTTAAAAATCAATTTTTTCATCTAAAATCAATATTTTTAGGTTCTAAAGTCATCCTTCTGGTTTTGAACTTCATTTTGATTGAAAATCCATTCTACTTGTTTATGAGTCATTCTTTTCTACTTTAAGATTCATGTATTTTGTTGGGAACTTTTCTTCCTTTCTAAAAATTTGATAAAAAATGAATGTTCTTGGCGATAAATTCTTCTTTTGGTAGGAAATTATGTTTTCCGTCAAATTCATGTATTTGGTTGAAAACCTGTTTTTTTCTAAAAATAAAAAATTATAATTTTATTTGAAGAAAGCGTGAGATAGAGGAGAAACTGTAAAGGCTAAGTTGCTTTCTTTCGATGCCGAATTATTTTCCAAACTATTGCAAGATTGTCCAAAATTATTGGTCCTTTTCTCGTTCAATCGAAAGTAAGTTAAATATATTTCAAAATCATAAATAATTATCTTGTTATCTAAAAGTACATTGTATTCTTTTTAATGACCATGATATTACTTCCTAATAATATATTAATATTTTATGAATTGTTTAAATCTTTTTTATTGTTTATAAGCAACTTCTCTTCAAATATACCAGAAAATTAGTGTTTTCCATATCCTTTATCTTTTCCTCTACTCTTTTGACATAAACAAATATTGAATTTTGATTGTCAACAAAAACTGTTCAAATAATTTATTATTGGCTAGGAGAGCCCTTCTTTCAAACAAAAACATACAGGTATATCCTACAGTTTTTGAATTTCCTTCGACTCTGCAAAATCAATACATATTTGAATGCATTGATTCTCTTCAAATTTAAAAAGATTCATTTGAATATTGATAAAATCATTTTCAAAAATTAAGAAAATTTGACAGCATCTAACATTATGTATTGAAATTATTTCGTCAAAAACCATGCTATGAAGATCATATCAAAACGATAGTTGTTTCAACAATTCATTGTTTTCTATTTTTTTTCTCAACAGAATCAACTAAAAAGTTCAAATATTTTTCAAATTTTCTATGTGTATTATATTAATTCCAATTTCATCCTGTAGAAATTATTGAGAAGTTCGACATTTTTTTACAATTTTAAAATCGATGAAACCGAACAGAGGATATTGACCAATTTGAAAAATTTGGTTTCATTGTTCGTTTTCCTCAGCAATAATGAATGTTTTGAACTGAAAGTCTGAATTCAACCATTCTAGAAATGTTCTCTTGTTTAGTGTAGAATTTGTTTGTTTTTTTTTTAGTGGAAAATTCATCTTCTTGATGGAAAGTTAACTATTTAGTTGAAAAGTTATCCGTTTTGGTTGAAAATTTATGCGTTTTGTTGAAATTTTGTCTTTTTTCGTAGGAAGATAATTTTCTCAGTTCGAAATCGAACAATTTTGATGGAAATAAGGTTTCTTCTTTGTTAAAGATTCATATTTTCGTGTCGGAGAGTCATTCTTCCATGTTGAAAATTCATGTATTTTGTTGAAAAATTGGTCCTCTTTCTTAGAAATTTGTTCTTCTTTGTTCAAGATGCTCCTTTCCGGTTGAAATTTGAATTGAAAATACAGAAACAAAATTAAATTTCTAAACAAATTAATTTTTTCCTTCAGAATTTATATTATCCGGTTGAAAAATATTTTTTCATGTCAGGAAGTTTGTCTTCTTCTTAAAAAACATTGAAGCTCTAATTCTTTAAACAATTTCTTTTTGGCCTATCATTATCCTCCTCTAGGATTATCCTAACAAGTTGTATTTTCTTCTAAATTTATTACCTGCATAGAGGCATGTAGTTTGGGACATATGATAAGACTTTCTTCAAATTTCAAATCGGAAATTCGAGCGGAAGAATATCGAAAGATTTACTACTTTTTAAATAATTTTTTCTTCCAAGAAATAATTGAATTTTGGACTGGATTTATAATTTAAAGTTGTTTTGATCTAAAATCGTATAGTAATTAGAAGGATTAAAGTCCACAGGCGGACTCTTGATAAATAAGTCTTCTAGCCTCGCTTCTAGCTATGTTTGATAATCAAGGAATTTTTCCTATATTATCAGCAAATTGTTATGACTAAAAAATATCGCGTTTCTGAAGGCTTATCTTGGAGCGTTCCATTGCGCATTGATTGTTGATATTTTGAATTCTTATTGTTCCATTTGAATTTTTTTTAATAACTCTCTTTATAAATAAAAATTTCCTGGGAAAATTTTTAGTTACATTTATTTTTAAGTCATTTATATTACATTTTAGTCACATATTCACTTTTTTTGTAGCAATCTAGATAATGAATAGTAGATGGAATCGAAGGTAGAAATTGTTCACCATTAAATTCTAATAGTTAACCAATTTACAAAATGAGTCTCCTTTCCCAGCTTCTTTCCATGAATGGGGAAGATTTTCAGGATAATTTCAATAATTTTGTAATTTCCGAATCTCTCTCATAATCGCTATAGATTTTGGCTTTTTCTTGATTTTTACGAAATTCGTCTGAAATTCCAAAATATTCAACAAAGGTTCCAAAAATTCTGAAGGTTTGATGGAGATTTAATCCATTCCGAAGATTTCACTAAAGTTTATGATGTCGAAGATTTGAAAGATTGTAACCAATTTAAACTGATTAGTTGAAAAATGGGCAAACTTTGAATCAAAGTTGATTTTTTAAATGTAAGATTCCCAAGTTTAGTTGAAAATACATCCCTTGGTTGGAAATTTCTCTTTACTGGGTGAACACTAATTCTTGTAATTTAAAATTCAACTATTTCAATTTTTGGTTAAAAATTTCTGTTTTGGTTGAAAATGTGGGGTTTCGATCGTAAAAAAATAAGATTTTTCACTTGACTATTCTTCTTTTGTTGGGAATGGTTTTCAAAAATCAAGTTCATGCTTTGAAAATTCAAATTTTCTGATCATGCAATGTCATAATTTTTTAAGAAAAATTTGTCTTTCTTTTTGGAAATCAATCATTTTGGTTGAGAATTCTTCTTTTTTGTTAAATAGACATTCTTTTTGGTTGAAAATTCATGCATCACGTTACAAATTTGTCTTTTTCTTGTAGAAAATAATTCTTCTTGCTCAAAAATTCAATCATTTAGTTTAAACTCGAGTTCCTCATTCAAAATTGATTTTTTTGGATTAGAAAGTCATACATTATGTTTCGGAATTCTTCGCTTTGTTTGAAAATTATACTTCATAATAGATTTAGAAGTAATCCTTTTTAGTTTAAAATTTATGTATTAAGTTAGGAACTTTTTTTTGGCAATTAAACTGGGTGAAATATTATTCTTGGTGAGAAATTCTTCTACTTGGTAGAAAATTCTACTATTTGGTAAAAAATTAAATTTTTTGTTTGAAATCAATGTACATTTTACTTGTTTTTAATTTACTTTGTTTAAACTTGTTTCTTTTTGTAGAAAATTAATCTTCTTGGTTGGATATTCTTTGGATTAGATGAGAATTCAACTATTTGGTTGCAATTTCATCTCTTTCATTTGAAAATTCATGTTTTTGTTAGAAACTTGGCTTTCTTGGTGAACAAAAATTCTATTGGTGATACACTCTTCTCTTGTTGAAAATTCAACTATGTTGCATAAAACTTATCATTTTTGGTTTGAAAGGCATGTATTTTGTTAAAATGTTTTCTTTATCTGTTTAATTCGATTTTATTGATTGGAAATGTTTCTTTTTTAAATTTCTATTTTTTAGCTAGGAATAAAGTTTGTATTGAAAATTCAAATTTCCGGGTTACAAAGTCATTCTTTCTAGTTGGAAGATCATCTATTTTTTGGAACTCTTTCGATGATAGGTAATTAAAGTTGCTGTTTAAAATTCAACTACATGTGTTTAAAAATTCTTCAATATGTGAGAATTGGAAGCGTCTCAAATTGAATTTAATACAGCATATACATAATTCAACATTTTTTTGTGCAGGGTTCGAAATTCGAAACATTTTCGGCCTCGTAAATTTAAATTGTTTTTCTATTTTACTTGTGTCTCAAATAACTCTATCCTCATATTCTCATGTAACTCATATTCTTCTTTGTGGAATATTTGGCCTTTCAATATTTTCTCGGCGTCGATAATTTGTTTACGGCCCGGTGAACCGCGAAAAGTTTGCGGCTCGTTGCCTTTAGCGGTTAAACGCGATATTCGAAAAAAATTAAATTAGCAAAATTCTTTAGTCAAACTCTCTGCAATTCGCTTTCAAATTCACAATTTGACTTTGCGGAATGGGTAGAATTCTTGAAAATATTTATAGAAATTCTGCGGGCCAGCGACTCCACACGGTCTCTGAAATTTGAGCCTCTATCCGAGAATAATTTATTATTGCGGGTCGGCTGTGCATTATTTTAAAAGTCATTTGCATCTCTTGACTGCGAAAAGTTTATCGCTCGTAAATAAAGTGCTTTACGTCCAGATACGTGTGAATGGAGTATTTTGAGGTGACTCTGTAAAAAATTACCCGTAAATCGCGGGCCTTCCAAAAAAACTAGTATTCTATGTATTTTTATTATTTTATTTTACAATTTATTTTAATACTGAGGTTTTTGGAAATCCGGTAGAGATTTTGAATGCTACGAGATTTATACTGTCTTCTCTCCTGACATTTATTATCCTTTTTTTGTATTGTTAAAACTTTAAAATCGGGTCATAAATTACGTTCCCGTAAAGTTAAGCACTTTCTACATTAAAATTATTGGAATATGACTAATTTTCAGAAAATTCTGCTCTCATCCGTGAAACTACCGTAAATATAATTACCACCAGTAGATAAGTAAGTTTGGTTCAAATTCAAGATTCCTGTTACCGACATCAAGAACGTTTCATAGCTCTTGTGGTTTGTGTCCGTGTGAACCTTCTAGAATGTTTCCAAGTAAAATAATAAATAACCTCGGAGATATTTACGCAAAATTCGTTTTACTGGAAGCTTAGCATGGACGCGAACCACTACAGCTATAGAACCTTCTTGATGTCGGTATTATGTCGGTAGAAGGAATTTTGTTTTAGAGCCGGGCTTACTTATCTACTTATCTAAACAGGATATTGACAAAAAATGAAAATTTCCGAAAAAATGAAAATATCGAAAGTGTTTATTAGCGGAATAAAAAACCTGCATTTTCAAAATCCTGGAATAATTAGATTCTCGGAATTAGTAAATTCCCGAAACTGTGAATTCTCTTTTTTCAAGGTTCTGATTCATTTTTCAAGTAAGTTCTTGAGTTGATTTGATTATTGATTGAGATAAATTTTGCGCAGAAAAGATTTTGACCAGACCAGCGTTTGTCCATTTCTTAAACGAATACTCCAAACATAGTGTAAATTTTGATGTGTTCCCAAATTTTAAATGATATCTGAAATAACAAAAACTTTTTAGTGTTAGTCCTCGTGTTAGTCCTATTTTACGATTTATTAAATTTATGAATTGAATGAAAATAGATATATAGTTTCATGAAAGTCTGTGATATTGAGAAAATCTATCGATTTCCCATCAGTTCCATTTATTCTTTGGAATTAAAATTGCAAGCACTCTATGATATTTCAAGAACTTCTACAAGATTCAGTTGAATGAGAAAAGAATTCTATTGGTTAACTACATAATTTCCACGAAATAATTTAAACAATAAACTCGACTCATTTGAAAATAATACGTACAAGTTTATAAGCTTAAGGATATTTGTTTCTCACCCTTATAATCCCTACATTTTTCTAGAATCGTTCATCTAGCGTAATATTTCGATGTTTTGGAAAAAAAACCTTTAATTTGAGAATAAAAATTGTAGAGAATGCAAAATTATCAATTGAATAGGACATTTCTTTTCAATACTATTTTGTCCAACTATTCTATGCCTTGAAACTAGAAAAAAAGTTGAATCGGTTCAGCAAATGATTCCATTTATAAAAATTTAATTTGAAAATCCATGGGATTTCATTCTAGAAAAAGTGAGATTCAGAATTAATATTGTTCATTTTGGATATATTCTTCTGAATTTAGGGTTTTTGATCTAATTAATTTTTTTTTTAATATATACATGTTACAAATTGTAGTTCTTCCTGTGTTGTGAAAAACAAAATTGAGATAAAAAATAACCATCAAGCTGTTAACGAACAAATTTAGTTTCTCTCAGTTGCGCAATATAATTTCATAACGTCATCAAGAATGTTCTAGAAGCTCAGTACGGACACAAACCACTATAGCTGTGGAAGGTTCCTGATGTCAGTAACAGGAATCTTTGTTTATAACGCTGCTAGCTCATCTACTTATTTTTTGCTCTCGAGATCCGATGCTTGCCTATTTTTAAATTATATTACTTTGAAATTATTATCTTTAGAATTCGGAGATTTTTGCTACTATCTTGCTACTGTTTTCAAAAATGTGTGCCACTATTGACACTATTTTTTATTCATCCAGTGAGTTCGAGGAAGGTTCTCTTCTAAAATCGTCAAAAAAAAAACAAAAAAAATTTGTTTTCTTGAGCCAGCTTCATGTAAGATCGTTAACGTCAGGAAATCTATTTAGCCAGGAGGTTCTAACGAGTCCATTTTGCCCCCATATTTACTGACCAGGTCAGGATCGCAGTCTCCGTTAGTCGCGAGGTTAGTCAGGTTGGCTAAAAAAATTTACGAGCCATTATCCCTGGCATGCAGTGCCTTCTACAACCCACGCACACACACAAGCAAAAGCAGATTCCCATCCGCGTTTATTTACATTCACATCCTCACATGCTCGGAGAAACGAACGAGACGCAAATTGCAAAAAAAGAAAAGAAAAAAGAATTAATGCAATGTTGAACTTAATTTCTAATTTGAAACTAGTAATTTTATTTTGTAACCCTCAGCGGCATGATGCTCGTTATAATTTCATCCGTCATTAATTTTTTGTCTTTCACGAGGAAATTATTCGTGTAGCAATAAAAAAGGGAATAAGTACATGAAAACTGATTAATTAATAATGAAATGAGATTTCCAGTAAGATCACATGTTCACTATGATTTAAAAAGAAGAGATCTCACAACCGAAAATCCAAGGGTAAAGTTATATCCCACCGCTGCCACCAATTGTAACGTTTCAAAGTTCATCATCAATGATGGATCATTCTGACCTTTTTCACATTTTCTTTCTCCTAAATCACGCAATGCGAATCAATCTCATGTTCATGTTTAATATCCTCTTAAATTCTGAAAAATACTGTACAATACTTTTGAATTATATTTGAATTCTCAACTCCTTCTACAAGATCCTTCAAAAATTCTAGATGGAAGTAAATCCTTTGAAGTAAATACTAAAATACTTCGATTCGTTGTAAAACTTTCCTATATTCGTGATTCGATTCATTTGCATACCTGCCGACTAAAAAATGTATAGCTAAATCTCGAATCCCTAGAAAGATCTTCTAGAAAAAGGAAACTGATCTTGCAGATACAGCTGCAAATCTTTTAATGACAGGAATGTGTTTGGGCATGTAAAATACCTGTTCTGAGAATATTTATGTGCGCCTAAACACTTGCGAATTTCGTCATTAATTAAATTAATCACTATTTTATTTTACGCCTGAACCGAGCTACTCTTCAGCATTTATTTTATAATTTAATATCCTTAGGCGAGACTTAGATTTCAGAACCATTACTGAAGAGTAGCCTACTGTTAGTGTTATTCACCTAATTTTCAATTTTTTTTTAAGTCAATAAGTTAGTCATTTTGGTGTGTTATGATTTGAAAAGGTCGACATTTTCCTTCTCTTTAAGTTTCGAAATAAAAATGTTTCTCTTTTGAGAGTTTCTCTTCAATAATCTTGTGAAGATGACTGAGAGACGCAGAATTTGTGTTCTGGTTAACTTTGGTTAACCACGTGAGTAGAAGCTGTCAGAAGCCCATGTCAAAACATAAAACGGAGAAAAGTCGCAATACAAGGTCTGGTTTGAGTTTCACTCGCAGTGTAAATGTAAAAGTAAAGGTAAAGCAGCCTCGAGTTCGCCCTACCTACTACCACCTAGTTAGGGTCTGACAGGCCCATCTTGATGTTACTGCAGGGTCCGCTCAAAGGGTCCGACGAGGCCCCGTGAAAACGTTTATGCACGCACAATGGCGTAGAAATCTGTGGAACGCGATCTCAATGGAATTATGGAATCCCCCACGTCACACCTGCAGACCTGCACCGTAAACTTGAACCTTGAAAACCACCCAGAACCAGAATTTTCTGTTATTGTCCAAATTTTTCATGGGTTGAAATCAAAAAGTTTGAATCACTCTATTTGGAATTCAATAAGAAATAGAATTTCAGATTAACACAACATTTTTCCTCATCATAATAATTTCAATAGTTGTAGGAATAATTTTCCTCTATCCACTTGGGTATATTACTTATACGCTTCGGAAATTTCATGCACTGCTATGGTGAAACTTCAAGGCAGGCATGAAACGTTCAAAGTTCCATGTGCGCGTACTCTTTCTGCGCATTAACGCTTGACGCTCATGCGTAGAACAAGTACGCGCACCTGAGTGGAGCGCGCATGTGCTGTAACGATGGTGACTAGGGGAGACCGAAGTGAATAATAGTCTAGCCGTGATATCAAGCGTCTTATTCATAATATTTGGAGTACATTTGTGATACGTTCTGGAGTTGTTGTTGCACTTTTTGAAGAAAAGCTTCGTTGCGATGTAAGACAGTCCTTGTTTGGCAAAAATACCACTTGCCAATCTATGTTTTGACACTCCATTTTCTATGCGTTGTAATTAACATCTCCACTGATTTTGAATAGTTATACTGTTCAAATTCAGAGAGTATAAAAAAAGCATGTGTTTCTATCAATGTCCTATTCTCCAATCAAATCACTTTTCTTTACGAGGCAATCGTAAAAGCGGAAAATGGCCCTAGCCAGACTTGGCCTAACGCCACCGTTGACTTTTCTTATTGTACAAATAGCTTATTATTCTGCACTAGTGTGCAAAGTACATCGACCCTAATTTTTCTGGCGGAGTCAAGAGTCTTCTGCAATGAAAAAGATTAAGAAGATTCAAAAGTACGCAAACTCGAACTTTCTGGCACGGTATAAGAGCGGGAAAAGAGGATATGGAGGTTGAAAATCCATTGTTACGCGCTGTCTGTGATGCACGCCACTTACTGCTCGCTGGAGCATAAAACACCCAACGCTTTTGCGAATCAGACTAAAACTAGAAGTTTCATGTGGCGGGGAACCATCAGCTTCGTTGGCTGGAAATTCGTTTTGTAATTTATCTCATGCACCACTGCTCCTACTGACTGGATTTAAATTTAACGCCCTGCGAATTCCAGAAACTGAGCGGATATTTCGAGTTCAATTATACATTCGTCGTTATTCAATTTCTCGCTCTGGATAGTTTTTCAAACACATTGGGTGACCGAAGAAATTATTCAAATTATTATACAAGTGGAAAGTGAACTAAAATTAGACAATGGTCTTCAAGTCGGTATTGTAACTAAAATCCTCTTCTTCCAAAAGATCTTTATGAACGTGAGTCAAATCCCGATAAAGAAAATGAGAAAAAAATGTAATATTGTAGAAATAGGCGCATCTTACCGAGGGATCTGAAACTGGTTCCAGATATTTGAGACTTATCTGTAAGGACTTTGGTTGGACGAGATCCTCGCCACCTTAGAGGTCTTATAGCATCCTCTTTCGATAAGATAAGCAGGAATTACTTTGTCGTTCACATTTTTTTTTCAAACTTACAATTCGTTGGTTTTTTCATGTTTTGCTTCAACATTCAAACATCGAATCAAGAGCTGAGAAAATATTTTGGAAATTTATAGAAATTTTAATTTAGAGAAGAAGAGGGTAGTACTTAAAATATAGAAATCACGGTAGAAGTGTAATCTGATTATATAGATTTCATCTGCGGCTATAAGAGACTCCAGTAATTTTGATTAATCGAAACAGGTTTTTCTTGAACTTGTCTTTGAAGAATAAGAGAATTTCACGGCATTCAAAAAGCAGCAACGCATGGAGAAAACTGATATGGTTGCAACAACTAAAATTATCAAGTTGCGAGCAATATGATTGCATTTTTTACAAGTCTTGTTGGGACATCTTTTATTTAAGTCCTCAGATCCAAATGATATATTTGCCACAACCACAAGCTTTTAGTTGTATGTTGTAGCTCCAACAACCACGCTATTTGTAGCCCAACCATATTCAATGTGTGCCGCTTCTCTTGCATGTGGTTGGATCAACTCATGAAATGGTTGTCACAACTACAATCATGTAGCTACAGGCTTGTCGTTGCTACAACTACAGTCTCTGGATGTCTCACAAGAACAGTGTTTGCATCACAACTATTTCTGATTGGTTGCGCACAGTTGCGCAGATTGGCGCGCGCCAAAGCACGTCACGTAGCGTAGCCTCGCGTCATCCATCACGCACCTGACGCCATCATATTGTTGTTTGTGTATTTCGAGAGTACTAGTGCTTGGGATACGAAAGTGTTTAACCAGTCTGAGGTATTAAGACTGTTACAAGTTTTGAAGGTATGAATTCGAGATTTGAGTGAAAGTTGTATCATCTCGAGAACAGCAACGAGAACGCTATTGCAACTCCATTTTCGAAACATTGGCGGTAATTTGTGAATTCTAAGTCGCAGCATTTCTTTTTTTGTCTTATAAATAAAAACTTATTACCCATTGATGTTGAGATTTCTTCCCTCAACCACAGCCTAGTAAAAATATGTTTTATTGCGAAGTTGTAGCAGAGCGACCACGTAGTGTAGTTGTGACAAGCGTAGTGCATAGCTGCGGCAGCTGAATAGTGTGGTTGTGACAATCACAGCGTTTTGTTGTAGCAACATATATTGTGGTTGCGGTAACCACAGTACATACTTGCAGCAACCACACAAACAGCTCTCACACACAAACACTGCCACACAAACAGCTGTGTAGTTGTGGGAATCACAGTTATAGTTGGACCATATTTTAATATTCTTTGTGGTTGTGGCAACCATATTTATGGATCCTACAACCATATAGTTTGTTCCGTGCGGTAAAAGAAAATTTTTTTTTTCAAAACAACTTGTGGTTTATAAAGATGGAAATAGTATATTACATGGCGAGTGGCGAATGGCGCAGATTACTACTCGTCAGTAATCTGCGCCACTCGCCATGTACGATATTTTTCATAACAAGTGCATCGAAAACTCGACTTTCGACGATTCTTGAGTGATAGCG
>WSXT02011021.1:0-14603 GCA_011762715.2 Neuroterus valhalla | reverse complement strand
AGGAGTAGTTTTTTCATTTTCTTTGACAGAGGGGGAAAATCGTGCATTGGACACTCAACTTTGACATCTTCTACGATGAGGAGGCGATTCTTAGGTTGGGTAGTGTCAGATTCCTACTGAGTTGAACCCTCCCTCTCCTGCTAACCCATTACCCCGGAATCCGTTTTCGCATTGCTTCAGGGGGATGGGGATAAGGCTTCCACGCCGAACTTCGGCATCCCGCTTTTTCGCCAACTTGGACTTTTTTCCCCTCCTGCTTCTTACCCTTCCAAGATGTACCTTCCATCTTCAGTAGCACGACTGTGTCGCGTAACGGGCTCGTAGGCCTTCGAAATCTTGGCAGGGTTCTTACATTACAGTATATCGAGGCTTCGCTTTTGGTGCTACCTGTCGGTACACTGTACACCGTGTGGTTCCCAGGAGGTGGTCGGTCCAGGAACCTTCGCCTTCGACGACGCGGAGGTTACAGTGCAGAGTATTCTTGCGCTCCGCGGACCTGTGTCCCTCTTTGCCGAACCTCCAGCAACACACCTTTATGTCGGGTTTAGCGCAAGTCGCTGCTATGTGGCCGTAACCATGACAGGAGGAGCACTGAGCCCCCTCTAACTTCTTCCTTACCCGACAGAACACTCATCCAACTTCGGGGTGCCCCGCACCTGCTACCCTTGCGGCCTTCTCTTTGCTGAGCTCAACGAAGGTCTTCAGGTTACCCCTGAAGGTTTTTCTCATTAAGCTAACCTTCACCTCATCACCTCTCATTGCAACACCAAAGTAGTTTTCAATCGCTCTCACGATGTCGCCGCTTTCCGTAAGTTGGTCGAGGTTGAACACCTTGATACGAGGGACAAGTTCGCGGATTTTCCACCCTTTACCAACTGCCTCCCCGATGGAAGATGAATGTTTAGCTCTGCCTTCCGCCTGATTCCCATCCTGTGGGGATGTCTCTATCCCTGGTTTTTGGAACACCCTTGATTTCTACACCAAGGGACGGTTCCACCATCCTCTTGATGTTACGGAGGACCTCAGTGTAGCTCGAACCGTCGGACGGCTTCATTAAGCTTCATGGAACTCGAGGCCCAGGAGCAGGTACCTGCCCTCGAGTCTTCACCTTCTTTAGCCTTCTTCGCGCTGGAGTCCAGGAGACTCGCGGTAGATTTTCCATGCATCTTCCCTTGGGTTGAGTCAAGAAATTTCCCGGCGTCTGTATCCGTCTGAGTCTCTAACTCAGCTACCTGAAGTGCGTAACTGGCAAAGGATGTCATTCGATCCCTCTTGGATGAGCGTGTACATGTTTTTATGCGACTCGCAGAAACTCACAATATTGTTCAAGATTGCCTCCATCTTGTTAAGGCTCGTGAGCTCTTTTTCCCTGTAATCCTCTATGGCATGGGTATACTAACCCGCTTGAGATTTTTTGAAGTCTCTTCTTACTTTTCACTTCCGTCTCCATGCCTCCTATTTCTCCACCGAACATTTGCTCACTTAGGCTCTTCTGGAGAAAATGATGTTAAAATAATGTCTTCATAATGTTTCATCGGCCTCCTCCCCAATATCCGTGGGGCCAGTACTGACTACTGGGGCTTGCACCCAATCGGAACCAGTGGAGAGATTTGTACTCCCTTGGGATGGTTTCTCCTTAAGAAGCTCGCTTATCGTTGATTTTTTATATGGGGTTTCTTCCCCTATCTGGTTTTTGTTCGCCCCAGGTAGTTGATTTACCCGGTACCACCTATACCTGGGAGGCATTCTCCTATCCGTAACCTTGGGAGGCGCCCGATGGGAGACCAGTAACACCAAACGGGGTATACAAAATTTTTGGAGAAGTAGGAGTGCAAGATATGGTAACAGTATGATTCATAAAATCAGTCGCAGTTGTAATATAAAAAATTATACCTGTATAGAATGTCGTGTTATGTATAGGTTATGTTTGTTGTTATTTGTTATGTAGTATAAATTTTAGCTCTACATTTTTGTGCTAGTATGAATGAAAATTTTAAACAATACAACGTTAAATTTAACTTCGAGCAATCAATCTTCAGCAACAAATTATACATTTTCAGGGAAACACTCAACTTTCTGCATAAAAGTGTTGCTTTCTATGGAAACAGCATTTATCAACGTAAGAGACGAATCCTCCACAAAATAGTTGAATGTGTAGAAAGAACGTAACTTCGAAGCATAAAAAAATAAACTCGGAATAGAACTGTTCAAATTTTCAGTGAAGCGAAAATTGTTCTCTGAATTAGTAGAATTTTTGTCACCAGAATATGAATGTCCGAGTAAAGATTGTTTTTCTTGGTTCCCTCCTAATTTGCTGTCAACCCGGACCTATTGTAGATGAAGTGACATGTTCCGACGTCTCATTTATGAGACAAAGGGATAATCTATTTCATGTTCCGATACAAATTCCTTCGTCTCAAAGACAAACTCTTATATTTTGAATCAAATTTGTATGTCACAAGTGTCCCTTAAAAGAGGAGTTTTAGAAGGTATCCAAGACCGCTTTCAGAAACACAATCTTTATTCCATGAGTATATTGTGAATTCTTCATGAACATTGCTTCTTTATATAACACTTGTCAACGAAAACCACCTGAGCATTTGTGAAATGCGACACATAATTTCCGGAATACTTTTCAAAGCTGAATTCAAATCTGGAATCGTTTGTCTCCAGCATATATTCTTCACAAGATACGTGCAACTCTATTCTCAATAAAAATTCGTTTATCTCAATGCATAATGTACCAAATAATTTTTTTTCCTCAAATGTAAGACATGCCTCAGAGCGTTTTGCAATTTATAGTCTAACTGACAAAAAAAAAGTGGTTCTAAAATAAATGATATCCTCTTTTTTCGTTCCTGGGTAACAAACAAAACTAAAAGAAACAAAATTCCACCGCTTACCATTCTCGATATACAGTGAGAAGTACACGCCGATATTCATGATCGCACTTGACCGACTTGACCGTTCGATTCTCATTGATGTTTCCCGATATATAATCGGGAACGACAATAATTAAACGGTTATCTGACAATCAGAGGAGTTTTTTGTTTTTGAAAAAGCCACATTGCAAATTCATCTCCTTCAACTTTCAACCGACCACGATATGTGAATGGTTCGAGATGTGGGGAAAAGTGTTAATAATTAATAAACTCCTCAATTGTAAATTGGGAGTGTGAGTTCAGGTTGCGACTGCCACAGATATGTCACGACTAAATGTTTACTTTTTGGGGTTATGAAGTCCATCGTCTGCGCCATGTATTCATCAACTGGTTCTTCTCGTAGAAAGCTTTTGTATTAACCAATCAGATCGGTAAAATCTACTTTTGTATTGAACAATCGGATCGGTAAAATCTACAATCCGCCTGTGATGTCCACTTTTAGAATGATCTTGATTTGACCGTTAATTCATTGTTTCATTCACAAAATGCTGAATGACTTTCACATGTTTAACCCCTCACGAACAGCACTTTCTCCTGCTACCTTTACACAAACCACCTTACATTTCTTGATCATTAAATATTGCATCTTCTTTTTCTGCACATCAAGCGATTCCTGCTGGGTATTTTGATGTTGGTTTAATGGCTACCAGAACTTACAAAACGTGACTGAATTGTACAAACGATTCCAATTACTTTTCATATATGAAACGTGAAACTGATGCATCAAGTAACAAAAGGAAGAAGTCCGAAGGTAGGGTCAATCAAAACAATGAACTGTACTTCAATGTTGTGGATATAGATCCATATGGTAAATTTGCACCTATTATTTCTCGGAGGACATCTACAACTCAATGACGGTTAGCCGATCGTAAAAATTATCCGGATTTTCATTCATTAGGCCTATGCTCTTGAATGAACCACTATACGACAGCATTGATTGTTATTTTTGTTATGGAGAAAGTATATCAGAGCACAAAAAAATCACAACAAATTTCACATACTCAAAGGGTTTCTCTGCTATAAAACCCTGTTTGAAGAACTGTAAATAGATCAAAGAATGATTCTAATAATCCTGAACATAGAAGTATCCACAAACCTTAGAATGTACCTAATTCCAATGAAGATGAGCTAGGAGTGAGCATTATAAAGGGGAGCTACTTTTATTCAATGAGCTGGAACTGAACGACTTTTTTGAGAGATCCTAATTTATCGCGTAAATCTCGGGCTCTCAAATAATGAAGAAGAATTCCGGAAAAGCTGCTAACAAAAATCACGCATCGAGACAGAAGACAGGTTTGTATATTGCGAAGATGTGGATGGATTGATTAAAACACTGGGATACCGACAGAAGGTAAAAGAATGTAGTCCATCTAACGATTTAGAAAGAATAAGCTCAGAATGTGTTTTGCTAAACAATGGAAGTTGGCTTTCATCTACACGTGTACCTTATGCAACCTATTTCAAAGAACGCTATGCCATCTCGGAGTAAATTTCTAATAAGCAATGCCTTTAAAAAGCGCAAATGATCAAAAAAGGTGGGTATACGGAGCTCCGAATCCGCAAAATCATAAAGAATGAAGAATCCAACAATTGTCCTACTCACTCCGGAGGAAAAACTTGGTCTTCAGTGAAACATATCACACAACATTTTTTGGATTACAAGAAATCTGATCACTAAAAGCGATGTACGTTAATTAAAAAGATGTCAAATATTTCCGAATGATAAGGTGAGATGGAAATTCTAGTGATCCTTCGAACGCATTGTCGACTTCCACAAATCATCAGTTTCCTTGTGGATGTACAAAACCGCATTGCATTTTCTAAACTTCCTCTATTTTCTAAGAGTAAACAAAAAACATTTTGCTGCCTAACTCAAATGTTACCTGAATTTTTCTTTCCTTTTTATAGGAAATCGAACATTTTGAGAAGACATTTATCTTTGCATGTTAGAGATCGTTATTTTCCGCCAAACGCATATTTTCTAGTCGATAGTTAATCTTTTTATTTCAAGAATTTTTTCTTTATTCTTCCGTCGGATGAGTTGTTTGTATCTGCCTCGGAGGACCTCAATTGTTCTGCCTGTTCTGCAGCTTCGTAAAGTAATGCTCCTTCTTCAACCATTTTGTAATATTTCAGCTTCTGGACTCCACGTGTCAATGCTCAAGAAAGACGATATATTTTTTGTTAATTATAGGTTAGTTTAATCCAAAATGATTAGACTATTAGATTATCTTTCTATCTCCAGGGCACGTTGAATTAAGAATTTCAAGACGCATTGGGAAACTGCTTTCAGAATACTTTTCTGATCTCTTCAATATATTGTTTATTTTTCCCGATTATTAAGTGTTCAAAATTATCGAAGTTTCAAATAAATACTACTAAACGATTCCATGGATATCAATTATTTTCTTCTTGAAATTAGTTGCAGGTGGAAAACCCGGTGATACTAGGGGCGACATTATTGTCACAATGAATGGTGGCGGCATCTTTTTTACTGGAGATGTCATCGAATATGACAAATCATCAGTACCCTTCTGGTTGAGAAGGGGAGCATCGCATTCCATGAACTTTTTCTATTTCTTACGAATAAACGAAGAACATTTCGCTGCCTACGTTCGAGTGAACCCTAATTATCAGTTCGCTCATGGTTCACGTCCTGTCATGGCTATTATTCGGATTGGACACCACCGATATCATTCATCTGGAGATTTCAGGATTTATAATTTAGAAGAACATGATCACCGCGATGCAACCGAAACTTCCGAAGGGGATTTTCCAGATGATAACATTGTAATTCTATCGGTGCCAGATAATCCTGTGTTCTGTGCAGATTTGGTGAGCTAGGGTCAGGCACAGTGAAATTAAAATTTCTCTACGGAGGGTGTCCCAAAGATCTCCGAATGCTATAATTTGGCACATTTCTCAAAATCATGATATAAATTAGATTCATATGGAGTATGTAGATCCAATCCTTTCTCAAATAAAGGAAGCATTCATCTTTGTGAAAAATTGGATCTTTTTTTAATTACTTTATTTGTTAATAATTCTATCTTATAGGTAGAAAATGCACTTGTTATTCCGAGGATTTAACTTTTCAGATTCAAGTTCAAACTGCTTCTTAAGAAACCTCTCATTTTTCTATTATAATCTCCAATCTTTTCGTAGAAATTTCGAATGTTCAGTGAGAAATCCATCTGCTGTAGTTTTAAATGTAAATGATCTTCTATTGGTATATTCGTCGTTGTGTTCGAAAATTTCACAGTTTTGTTTGAAATCCTTTTCGAAGAAAGCGTTAGGTATTTGATTCATGCAAACGAAGAAAACTTACAGAAGTAAGTTCAGCCTGTTCCTGTTACCAAAAAAATCACCTTCTCCGCAAAATCGCTCTGACACAGGTCGCTGACCGATCTCTGAAGCGAACACACCATGTGTTCTTGGAGCCATTTTTTTAAAGCCAGTCTTTTTGAAGCCATCAAAATATTCCGCTAAGTAATACCTTCAAACGAACCAATCAGTATCTAATATACAACGTACTCCATACATACAACTATCGATCCTTTTATAGAGCTCTTGTGTTTCTACAAATCTTTACATTTCTTCTCTCTAGGATCTTACACACACATTGTATTCATTCTTCCTTAGGTCTGCCTCCTGGTACGTCCCTATTAGGCCCTGATATACTTCCTTCGATAATCTTTCTCCATAAACTCCCTTGGCGTGACTGGTATATCTCAGCGATTTCTTTTACTCTTGTCGAAAAGTTTTTGTTCTAAACTATATCCTTTGAAAACTTAATGATAACTCACCTTGTTTGTGATACGTCTCGGTCTTGCTATCATTCAGCACAGTTGGTACAAGCACATAATTATTGTATATCGTGATTTCAGCTTTATCGGTTATATCTGCTATCTATTGTTTTCCATTTTAAAAAGCTTCGCGCTTTCCTCCGTTCCACTAAGCATCAATGGGCTTCCCTCACGCAGTCGCAGTACTACAAAGAAAGTCATTGCATGGGCGCTAGGAGCTCCTATCTTTGGGAAAGAATCAGTCCCGAGCTTAAAGCTGCTGAGTCGCTTTGGTGCGGAGCATCTCCCGCCATTGAAACACACTGATCCGCGGTGGCTGCGTGCTCCAAGCTTAGGACGGAATCAGTCCCAAGCTTGAGCGCGCGCGGTTCTCGTAGTCGATGAGGCTAATAAGCACCATATTTTGGTATTTGCTCGTCCCGAGTTTTGCATTTTTACCGTCTAAAAATACTTGGGAACAATGCGTTCTCAAAAGTGCTAGAAACTTGGTCCCGAATGACTTTCTGTGTACGGACTCCCAATGCACCTTTGAAGATGCTTTGCTGTGGTACCATCCATGCATCATCTCCATTCTTGTATCCTTTCTCCGTCTTCTTATCTCCTTTATGACGCACTGAATACTTATCCAGTTTTTCACGATATAAAATTTGAACTTCTAGATTCTGCAGATCGTCTTTTCAAAACTCTCACTGGATTTGATTCATTATTAAATCTTCTTCTCAACTTTCCTCGATCCTAGTTTATTTTTCGAACTACGAGGTGGTGATCCTGCCCGCCTTTGCGACCTCTGATATCCCTTGTTCTTTTTTTACCAGCCCTCATAGTCTCTTATTTGATAGAAAAAAATTACTTATTGACATGCTGTATTTCTCTCTAATTTATGATAACACTGACGCTCTTGCTTTCATATCGTTTATTTTTCATTGATGACTAAAGTTTTAGCCTATGTTCATTCTTGTTTATGTTACATTCCTTTTCTCTTGTCACAGGTGAGCACAAATAAGCTAGTCAGCAGGGCTCAATTAAGGGCGAAATTTGACATTAAACGTAATGTTTTTAAAACTTTGCAGTTTCATTAAACGTACTTCTTTCATGAACAATGTTGATTTGCAACCCCGTCAGAGATCGGGAACATGTATATAAAAAAATACATTTTATTGAATAGACGCTCGAGACAAAATAAATATTTCTGCAAATAAAATAGTGCATTGCATTTAGTCCTCCAATGCAAAATTTAAAGTTGAAACCAATTTGAAGGTCCGGAACATGTTCCTTTATGGAATAATTGAAGTTTTATTAATAAATTCTAGGGGGAAATTCCAATAAAGTTGCAATCGTATAATTCAATGCTTCGTATGTAGTGTTGAGTTTGCAACCCAATACGGAATCGGTAACATCTTCAAATTCGCAAATTTTTAACAATTTTTTTTTTCATTTTCAAAAAAATGTAATAAAGTTGCAAATGGAGGTATGATTACCAAGGGCTAATGTAAGATACAGTTCAAAATTGCAACTCAATTAGAGATAAGAATCGTTTGGAGATGCCAAATTTTTTGTATTTTTTGTAGCTTTGCCTTTTTATTCACTAAAAAAATATTTTTTTGTAAACTCGAGTTTTTGGCAATGAAATTCTACTTTTGAATTTATAAATTCGAAATTCCATAGCTATAGAAGGAAGTTTTTTGCATTGTGTTTTTTGGCCAGTGGTAAGAAAATTTCTTGGAAAATCCCCCCTAACCTCTTCTTTGTTTTCAAAGCATGCTCTTTATAAATTATACGGATAACAATTCTCCTCTAAACAAAATTACAGACAACAGTTTCTAGTTGAGAATATTTTTTTGGCTGATGGAATGCATGCCGCTATTTTGAAAACAATCAAAGTGTAAGTGTGTTACTAAGGTATTTGTAGCGCGGTTATGAATTAGGAAGTCACGATGGAGTCTGACGCTAATTGTTTCATTTGTGAGTCATGGTGATAAGGATTAAGGGAGGAAAAAAAGGATTAAAATCCTGATTAGAGGAAGGCGTCAGTCTCCTGACAAAATGCCAGCAGCATGCGATATTCCCGGACGGTCACCCATCCAATTACTAATCGCGCCCAACGCGGCTTAACTTCATTGATCGGACGAGAACTGGTTTTTCGAGCGTGGCATATATTGCATTGAATATTTTAATGATTATTATTGATACATTATGCATGAAAAAAATTATAAAACAAAATAAAGGAATTCATTCTTCAATTTGGAATACATGAAAAACGCATAATGCAGTTCGAAATTAATGGAAGAGTAGTGCATCTAGATATAATTAAATAAACGAAATCTAATGCCTTATTATGTTAATTGACAGCTGTTTCTATAAAACTAGATCATTTTGATTAGTATTTATAAGACTTGTATTATTTATCAATAATAATTTTTTATTTCAACAAACAGTCAAACATTATCTTCGATTGTTTACATTGGAATATATCGATTTATTCTGCGAAATTGTAATTTCAATTAAAATGCTATGATTATTTTCAATCTGGGGACGAACAATCGGAAACGCGAATAGTTTGGTCAAACACATTTGTATGAACTAATTTGATTGTTTCAAAATGTGTTCAAACTTTCTGTTATTTCAAACGGATATTTTTCCGAAATTAACTAATAAATAGGTTGAAAATTCAAATTCCTTATTTACGGGTAAAAAGGGTTAAAAAGGGATCTATCTGAGTTCGAAGTAGAATCTTTGTTTGAAATGTAATGTTTTGCGGGGAAATCAATTATCAAATTCGAAAATGGACGATTCCGCGCTGAGTATACAACTTTTGTAGCAAATTCATTATAATGGCATAAAAACGGTAGGAAAATCATTTATTTCTATTGAAGATTTATTATAATTAACTTTCCCAATTGTGGTTGAAAATTAAACTATTTATTGAAAAAATTTGTTCACATTTTCGATTTGGAAATAATGTGAAGAAAATGAATATTTTTTTGTACAGAAATAATTATCTTGGTTGGAAATACGTCTCTTTAAAGTGTAACAAGTCATTGACAAAACAGTTATTGATAGGTTTCAAATATTTTTTCTAGTATTATATTGTAACAGAGGCTGTAACGAAAGAATGTACCCCCTCTTCCACTTAGGGTAATAAGGGTTGCGGAAGGCAGTGCATAAGCACTGCCTCCGTGTTCCGGAAGCAACAATTCCGTTCGTTCACTCAACGTATGTTAATCATATCTCCATATACAGCGAATAAAGTACCTTAATTCGTCACGGCGAATTGACATTCGGTAATTAAATTGTACTTTTATCCGGACTCGTTACATTTTCCGGCAATCCTGCCAGGATAGAGGCGAACGATTTAAGTTCTTCGGCATTTGAGTAAAATCAAACCGCCCTATCTTGGACAAACCGGGAATCCGAAAAAGCAGAGAGCAGAGAGGAAAAACGAACTCCGGTTGGTATCTACGGATATCAATTCGATAAATAATGCAATAAAAAACACCTAAGGTTCAATAATTTTGCGTCGATCGAGACGGTTAATACCTAGAGTACGCAGTCCGGCGGTAAACCTCAGAAGAAGAAGAACTTTCTACCATTCAGCGATCATCGTGCCGCGCAGAGCTGAATCCACGGATTTTTGCCAACGATTGATCATTGTACCACGCAGAGCTACCTTCAAGGATATCACAGGACGAGAAGCAGCGAGGATAAAAGTGAGCGGAATTGTATTTCATTGTACATTCAGTTTTTGTAAAATTCCTGAAGTTATATAGGCGTGTACTTATAATTGTATGATTGTGCTAGTTAGGAATTTGAACCTACAGGAAATATTATTGTTGAACTGGCTTTTCTTAAGTATAGGGAAAAACAGCAAGAAATCGCGTCCGAAACTGATGAAACTGACGAAACTGACTCTGACCACATTCTCTCGACAAAGAATCCTTTTCCAACTGCTATGGCTCCACCGACCCATCCCCGCGACCCATCCAAACGTGTTTCCACGGGAATTCTCAATAATCAGGAACTAGATCCTCTACAACAAATCCTGCAAAAATTAGGCATATTGGAATTAAGACAGGAAAAAATTAAAAATAATCTTCGAGTGCTTGATCAGGAAAACAGTATGCGAAGGAACGAGATATAAGCATTAGCTCGAGCGACAAATGCGTTATCTATGGATGACGAGTTAGCAGGGTCCGCGCGAAACCCTGTGAACGGAAGACGCGATGACTCGTCCGGCGAAGAGAAATTGCTGAGACAGCACTCAGCGAGAAAGCGGACGCCTGCACCTCGTGTAAGAACCAGGGGTATTGATTACAGCCAAGGAAATAATATAACTGACCTAAATTCTCGTTCCCAAAGAAACGACATAGTACGCATCGTCAAAACTCTTAACGGTAGCGATGACGTGGGCGTTCAAGATTTTATAAAGAGCGTGCAACGGGCAAGACTGCGCTGCAGTAATCCTCACTTACTTCTTGACTGCATTTTGACATAAAAGATTACCGATGACACGAAAAGATCAATTCGACACATCCCTATCGATAATTATGAAGATTTATACAGCGCGTTAAATTCTAATCTTGGGATGACCACATCCGTTGAGTTATGCAGGGCTAAATTAGAAAATGTCCAGCAAGGTCCTGAAAGCGTACAGGCATATAGTCGGAAATTCCGAGGTACCTACAATGAGCTAACCTACGCCCTTCAGGCAGGATATGGCTCAGGTCCAGAGCGAGAAATTGCACTCAAGATGAAGGAAAAGTCAGCGGTTGAAACATACATCACGCCAAGTTCGTCCTGTAAGGCCTAAAACAATAAACAAAGCCTCGCAGGAAGCAAGAGAAGCGGAAGTTTGGTTGAAAGAAGAAAACGAAAGTCGTCTGTATAAAGCGACCTTACTCTCGTCGAAATTATATTATCAACCAAAACAACAGTTTAGACCGACACCATAACCTAGACCCTCAGCTAATACAACACCGCCCGTTTCTAATGAGAACGTCCCCTTGAGTGATAAATCAAAAATGATATGCCGTAAATGTGGCCACCTAGGACACTTATCAAATCAATGCTATATGGAAATCCAAAATTTCCGGGAGGGTATGAACAGGACTACCGTTCATGGACGATTGCAATCAGTCGCCGGAAAGCGAAACGGACGATCATACAGACTATGAGTAGACTCTGGCTCATCCATCAATCTCATAAAGAAAGACTTTGTCCCAAGAGAATGAAAATCATTTAAAATGATAAAAAACTTCCACATGGGCAACGATAAACATCAAAGCCAATTAGCTACACATATAGAATATTTGGGAAAAATTCATTTATTCCACATTGTTCCTGACAACTTCCCTCTACCTGAGGAAGGAATAATTAGACTACCTTTTTTCAAAAATATAATAAATAATATTTTAACAATGAATGGTTATATTTAGATGGTAAAAAGATGTTGCTCTACGATGATGGATATTTCATTGGAAGGGACATTATGAGAATCTGCTACATTGCGGCAGACGAAACGGATCAAGATCTTTGGATACCTTTCTTTAATTATAAAAACAAACCAGCAAGACTACCAGATAAAATAGCCTTTGAAACCATAACTAATATTGTATCACGTGATGTAACTCAGGCCGGAAACAGAGGAGAAATACCCTTTGACTATGAGAGAATTAGAAAATTGAAAGAAAAAACACGTATAGATCACGTAGAAACTCCTATCCGAGAATCCATTTGGAAAATTATCACAAAATACAACACCATTTTTACATTAGAAGGAGACCCTTCACCCTGCACAGCCCTCACTAAACACACCATCACATTGAAATCAGGTAAAACAGTTAACATCCGATCTTACAAACATCCTGAAGCTCATAGAAACTTTCTTAAGGAGCACATGCACAGTCTTTTGGAACAAAAGATAATAAGAGATTCAAACTCTCCATTCAACTTACCAATTTAGGTAGTCCCTAAGAAAAATGACAAATTATGGATGGTAGTCGATTATCGCAAAATTAATTAAGATACTGATCAGGATGCATACCCATTACCCGTCATCCATGAAATCCTCGATCACCTAGGACAAGCCAAATTCTTCTCAGCCTTTGACCTAGGTTCAGGTTTTCACCAAATACCAATGTTTAAAGAATCTAAAAAATATACGGCATTCTCGACAGGTCAAGGTTGCTTCAAGTTCAATAGGTTACCGTTTGGTTTAAAGAAATCGCCAGCCACATTCCAACGCATGATGAATACTGCGTTCCGAGGACTCGTAGGTAGACAATGCTTCATCTATATGGACGATATAGTTGTCTTTGGAAACACTATAGAGGAACAAAGTAAAAACCTCGTCGACACATTCCAGAGATTAAAAGAATTGGAATTAAAGTTAGAGCCAGTCAAGTGTGAGTATCTGAGACCCGAACTCGAGTACTTAGGACACCTTATTACTAGAGACGGTGTGAAACCTAATCCCGCAAAAGTTGAAGCATTAAAAGATTTAAGGATACCGAAAAACGTTAGAGAAGTTCAATCCTTCCTTGGTCTTGCTGGATATTATCGGAAATTTATAAAAAACTTCTCCAAACTTGCCCAGCCTCTTACAAAGTTGACCCAAAAAGACACTATTTTTGATTGGACATCTAGCTGTCAGGAATCCTTCAACACTCTTCAAGAGTCGTTATGCTCAGCACCCGTTCTTCAATACCCTAACTTCAATGATACTCTCACTTTACCAACAGGTGCATCAAATGTTGAAGTTGGGGCAGTGCTCAGTCAATAAGGTCACCCTTGTTGTCTTATATCCAGAACACTTAACAAAACTGAGCAAAATTACACGACATCTGAAAAGGAGTTACTTGCCATAGTATGGGCTACAAAAAGACTACGGCAATATCTACTGGGAAGAGAGTTTATTGTTCAGACTGACCACAAAGCCTTGAAATGGCTCCACAATGTCGAGAACCCTTCCTCGAAACTCCGAAGGTGGCGATTGAGGCTTGAAGAGTACAAATATATATTTGAATACGTCAAAGGGAAGGAAAACAAGGCTGCAGACTGCCTATCAAGACTCTTTCCAATCCAAGATTCAGATCTTCCAGAAAAATCGCCAGGAGACGATGAAGAAGATTTGGCTGAAGAAATAGAAATTGCAGAAGAAGCATTACCTAGCGTCGAACACAGAAACGACAGTGGTGAACGGGATCTGAATACATCACCGCCTAGAAGAGAAAACAGTAGAATAAAGTTACCTGCTCAAAGAATGCGTGAACCATCAGAGGAAGAAGAAACAATTAACCCACTACCCGAAATCGGGCCTATCCCCGAATGGGATAAAGAATTGGTGGAGGAAAACTTTAGATGGAAAACGAAGAAAAACAACATCAAGGGCTACTAGGAAACCTAATGCAGGAGGAAAAATGTCGGAAAAAAATACAAAAAAGAGACACAGAAGACATCAAAACTGTTCAACTTTCACCACATGATGAGAAAAAGTGACTCACCATCCTGGACGAAGTGGCGCAAGAACTATTGAGGAGACAGGAAGTATTCTCCGATATCATTTCAACGATCCAACAATCACACTTTTAGAAAAAATTCAAATAGAAGAAATGCTAAACTTTCTGTGCTTCATATACCCAGACAAAGATTTTCGGTATTGCTACACACCACAGAGCGAATTGACTAACCAGGAAAAAACGGATATCATCAAAGAATCCCATGGGTCGACTATGGCCCAGCAATATGGCGAAAATAAAACCATCAAAAGAGCAAGGACGCTGGGAGAATGGAAAGGTATGGAAAACGAAGTCATTGACTACGTTAAAAAATGTCCTTCATGCCAATTGCAGAAAACCGT
>WSXT02011010.1:0-14604 GCA_011762715.2 Neuroterus valhalla | reverse complement strand
TATTCGGGCCTTTGACCGCTCCTCAAACCAAAGTTCGCACTCTTCGTCAAACCAAGGTTTGCTTTTGGATGGTCTTTCATACGTATGTTAATATATTTTCATGTTTATAAGATTTATTATATACGCAAAAGTATTCATTTGAACATTTGAAATGTTTGAATCGTAAAGACGTAATATGTCAATAAAAACACTGCTCAAATAATGGTATCACACTACTTTAATATCGAGAGAAATGAGAAAAATACGCACCGTCAGTTCTTAGAAACAGGAAAAAGCTTGCCTCTCGCTTCAATCTTCCTTGAGATCGATGAAACGATTAAGCACCTCCGAGAGGGTGAGAAATCGTGCCGGTCGAATTGACTCCAACTTCAGGCATGACATCCAAACAGGGTTCGATTCCCGTATTCGATGAAATTCTTCCAAGTTCATGGGGTGAGTTTCCCTTCCGCCCCATCAGCTGGACGATCCCCAGTTATTTTGAAAAATCACCTTTTTCCCGCTTTCTCTCCCACCAAAAAAGCCCATCACGTCACTC
The DNA here is from genome assembly GCA_011762715.2 of Neuroterus valhalla. NCBI lineage: Eukaryota > Metazoa > Arthropoda > Insecta > Hymenoptera > Cynipidae > Neuroterus > Neuroterus valhalla. Next base: position 14,069 of record WSXT02011010.1, on the reverse strand, counting down.
CTCTTTCTCGCCCAAAAATCTCCCTTCCCTAGTCTGGGGGTGTTCTCGTGATCTTTTCATCCCTCACCTTGCACGTGCACGGATTCTGCGAAGTTCCACCCCGTATGTATCCAGAGAAAGAGAAGAAGGTAAAGGAGAAGCGAGCGAGAGGGATGAGAGAACGAGTCGGTAGGAGAGAGTCGTTGGTGGGGGGTAGAAAAGAGAAGGGTAGCTCGCTCACCCTTACGCCACGTCTCTCGGCCAAGCTCAGTGCGGCCTGAACGGTTGCCGGCCTACCTCGTTGCAGTTGCCCGTTCCTCGAAAAAGAATCGTGTTTTTCGTGTCGCGACGCCTGATTTTTCATTCGGATTATTTTGAAATATCGGCGAGTCGGAAACGTGATCGGTTTTCTGATTCTGTTCGGTGAACTATAGTGAATCTAAAAGTGATCTGAGAAGCTGCTGAGACCCAATGACGAGGTAGAGGGGGCAGACTGGACATCATCTAGGCAGCGGATTCACTCGTCAGGAAGGTGGATTAAGGACGAGGCAAGGATCGAATCGTAAGTTGTGATTCTACGTGGATCAAAGGTCTTTACTGAGATCAAAGTTTCCTTATTGGGAGGGATACGTACGTGTTCGAGAAGACTGGCGAAATGTCAAAGCCTGGGATAAACGCAGCGAGGTTTCCTGTGCGCGATGGGTTTGAGAATTTTTTTGAGTGTTTTCGTACAGGGAAGAATTTCAAATTGTTGAACGATCTGAGAGATTTAGTGTAAGGAGAAATATTAATTCTCTGAAAAATAAAGGAATGAGGAGTAATCGCATATTTGATTTAATGGGAATTGATACTGTAGTGATGAGAAATATTGAAATACGAAATTTCGGACGACTGAAAAATCCCGGAAAATGAAATTCCTGGCACTGTGAAATTCCCGAGAAACATAAACTCGAAATTTATTTTCCGAATGAATCAAGTAAATTAATCAACAATAATATCTATTTATTTATAATAATATAATTTAGTATTTTGATAGATGAAAATTTCATAAACAGTTCTGAAAAAAACATTTTTCCGAATTGATATTTGAATTAGAATGACAATAATGAAAATATAATATTCAATGAAATTTTTCTTAATGTGCAGTGTCAACAAAAAAATATTTCCCTCTGAACTTTGAAAAATAAGACAACGTTAAGCAAGAGTATTTTTCCCAAAAGCGAATGGCTAAAGAATGAAAGATAATAAACGTGGGAATAGCTGTATTTTCTTTCTTTCTTTTCAAACAATAGTTTAGATATTATATTTTTGATTCGTTGAGGAAAATGGGATTTCATTCCCGATTTAATCACATAATAAAAAATTCGAAGTAGGAAATTCCCGTCATAAGAAAATTCCCGACTGCGTAAGAATCCCAAATTGAAAAGCTCCTGGATAATAAAATTCCCTAAATTTCATAATATGCATTACTTAATGAAAAAATCCTAAATAATGAAATTCCTGTCAGACAATTCCTGAATTATAAAATGCCCGGCACAAGAAAATAACCGAGTCATAAAACTGCTGAATTTCAACAAGTATAGATATTTGCTTCGACAAGACTATTTTTTCATAATAAAACTATTATTCAATATTTTTATCGATTCCAATTTCCCAACAATTCTGGATGACATTTTTTCATTCAATTATGGAAGAATTTTCGTGCTCTGGTTTTTTGTATTTCGGGAATTATATAAATTGAAATATTTCCTTTTTATGGAATTTCACAGCCTACGGAATTTCATTCTTCTAGAATTTTCAGCCGTCTCAATAAAAAGAAATTTCTCCAATTGTTCGAATTCGGGGATTTTTCGTTCTGGGATCTCACAGTGTTGTTTTTTTCTAGATTGACACATTTTCGTGAGGAATCCCATTTGAAGGGAATTTTTAAATATGGTAATGGAATTAAATTTTTGGTTTTTGCATTATCCAGGAATTTTTTGATTCTAGAATTTTAGTGCAGTTGAGAATGTTACAATTTCGGGAAGCTTCTAATTCGAAAGTTTCTTTCTGGGAACTTCACAGTGCTGGGAATTTTATTTTCCGGAATTTCCAGTTGTCTATTCCTATTCGGGAATTCTACTTTTTTCAGGAATTTCTTTTAAAGGGAATTTTTGAACATGGTAACGGTATGAAATCGTCGGGTATTTCATTATCCAGGGATTTCTCAATTCTAAAATTTTCATTCTGTCGGAAATTCTCTATTTTGAAAGTTTATTTTTGGGAATTTCCCAGTGCTGGGTATTTTATTTTCCGGGATATTCAGTTTTCCCTACTTAGAAAAGAATTTCACAGGTTAGGAGATTTCATTCTTCTAGAATTTTCAGCAGTCCAATAAAAAACAATTGTTCAAGTTGTAAAAACATAGGAATTTCCTCTTTCTGAACTATAACAGTGTTTTTAATTTTATAAGTAGGCATGTTTATGTCAGGAATTCTATTTGAAGAGATTTTTCGATACGGCAATTGTATAAATTGTCGGGTTTTTATTATCCAGGAATTTCTCAATTTTGGAATTTTTATGCAGTCGGAAATTTGGTAATTTTGGAAGTTCTCGGTTTCGAGAGTTTCATTCTGGAAATTTCACTGTGCCCGGAATTTTATTTTCTGGTATTTTAAGTTGTCCCTAATTATTAGGGAATTTCAAAGCCTAGAGAATTTCATTTTTCTAGAATTTTCATTGTAAAAAAAAGGATGAAAATAAAAAATTCCATTCCGCCGACAGAATATGCAAGGGCCAAAAAAAGATAAATCTAAAGAAATTAGAGGAAAAACGAATTTTCAACAAACTCAACTTTTCAGCAAGTTCAACTTCTAACGAAGTTTTTTAATTTTTAACTTAATCTTTTGATTTTTATAAAAAACTTGTATTTCCAAGAAAATAAGGAATGTTTAATGAAAAAGTTGATTTCCAACTGAGTACGTAATTTTCATACCAAATTTTTGAATTTTAGAGAAAAAAGACCATGTATAAAATAATTAAACTTCAAACAAATAGATGAATTTTGAAAAAGTTAATTTTTCAACAAAGTAAATAGGCTTTCAAACAAGTAGCTTAATCTTTCAGGAAGTAGATTAAAAACTAAATGTGGATACCATTGAAGTGAAGTGAAAGAGTAGTTCAACTTTGGCCGGAGAAGATAATGGATAAATTTCCAATCAAAGGGAAGAATTTGCATCCTTAATGACGAATCTTTAAAAAAATCCATTGTCGACAAAAGAGTAAAAAATTTAATCTGAAAGATGATTTTCAATCAAGATTATTATTTTATAGGGATGAGATAGTTTAATTTTCGACCAGCGAGATGATTTTTGAAAATAAAAATTAATTTTGAACAAAGTATATAAGCTTTTAACAAAGTAGCTGAATTTTGGAAAAAGTTGATCTTTTACCAAATAGTTTGATATTCATAAAAATAGTTCAATCTCCAATTGAGTACTTGATTTCTAACGAAAAATAGAAACATGAATTTTCGAATAAAATGATGATTCTTCAATAAAAAACGGAGGAATCTTTGGGGGAAAAAAATTGATTCGGAACGGAACAGGTAATAGTTAATATTGTACCCAAACAAGATTTTTGTTTGAAATAAAAAAAAATTGAATTCAAACAAAAATGAGAATCTTCAATAAAATGGCTGAATTATTGTTGAATAAGTTTTCGTTGGACATTGGTATACGATGTTTGTTTTCTACACTGTAGGAATACATATAAAATACATAAATACTTATTGGTGGAGAAACAATAAAAGTTTTCTCATTCTTCCAGAAAAAGTTTATATAAAAAGTTTGGACTTGAAGCATAAGGAAAACTATGAATATGAATGAAAAATTCTAGTTGTTGTTTTCCTAGTGAGAATAAAATCAAACCCATTTTTGAAACTTTCTCCGAAAGGATAAAAATGTGCGCATATTGTATGAAAGCGCAAGGATATTATCAAATAATACAGTTAATTGAAATAAATAAAAAATATCCATTCAATATATAATAATTAATTCAAATAACATAGAATTTGAGCCGTTGCACTTTAATTTCCTTACAAGTATTTTTCATTGAGAATAACAAATATTGATAATTTTGAAGTCAAATCTGTCGAATCTGCAACAAAATGTATACATTCATACATATATTTATATTAAGTTGGTATGGAAAAGTCAACATGTGAGATGAAAAATGAATTGCACACAAAAGAAAAAATAAATTTTCAACGATGTAGTTTAACTTTTCATCACCAAAAACGAAGTGAATAGTTGAATTTTCTTAAAAATATTTTTATTTCGGACCAAATACTTGAATTTCCAACAAATTGTGGAATATTTACCAACGACGTTAATGTTTAAGTGAGTACTCGATTTTGCTGCCATTACCAACCGAAGAGATGAACTTTGAAATTCAGAAAAATAATTTCTAACAAAGTTTATAAGCTTTTAACCAAGTAGCTGAAGGTTTCAAAAAATGGATTAAAAATTAACTGCGATGAAAATGAAGGTGAAGTGAAAAAGTAGTTTGGATTAGACCAGATAGAGAATATTTATATTTTTCGTTAGAAAAATTAATTTAAAAAAAAGAGAGATTGCAATGAAATATGTAGATAAATTTTCAATCGAAGAGAAGAATTTTTATCTCACATAACCAATCCCAAGAAAATTTCATTTTTAAGAAAAGAGATATAAATGAAGCCTAAAAGATGGTTTTTAACCAAAATGGAATATTTCCTGTAAGTGTAATAGTTAAATTTTCAACCAAAGAGGTGAATTTTCAATTCAGAAAACTGCGTCCAACCAAATAGCTGAATTGTCGAAAAAGTGGATTGAAAAATTAAAGTGGAGAGAAAAATTAGTTTAACTTTAAACAGAAAAGGATGAATATACGACGAGAAAGGTCAAAGTTTATATTGAATTGAAACGAGTTTCTTATTGAAAAACAAAAACAATTTCATTCAACCAAAAAAGACAAATTTTTAATACAATAGTTGACTCCTCAGCAGAAGCGGATCAGGTTCCGATTGGCAAAGATCGACTTTGAAATAAAAGTACCAACTTCAAACTAAAAAATAGAATATTTATGTTCTAATATACAAAATCAACGCAGCAACAGAGGAATTTCCAAAACATATGTAGATAAAGTTTCAATCAAAGAGAAGAATTTTCATCTCAAATGACGACCTCAAAAAAGTTCAATTTCTAAGAGAGGAGTCAAAAGAAAAACCTAAAAGATGAATTTTGAATCTAGAAAAAAATAATTTTGAACAAGGTAGCTATGCTTTCAACCAAGTAGCTGAATTTCGGGAAAAAGGATTTTTGAATCCAATACTTGAATATTTATAAAAACGTTCTTGGTAAAAAAGGGTATACGATGTTTGTTTTCTAGTAAAATTCAATATCCACTCAGAAAATTTCCAATTGAAAGACCTTCAGAATTTTATTGGATTTTTATTTACCTGAATTGGAGGCTCATTGTCATTCTGGATTAGGCAATTCCTTCTGGATTCAGTGATTCATTCTAGAAATGAAATGAATTCCAGATTCTGTGGTTATTATATAACCTCAAAATCGAAAATGTTTCAATGAAATTATGACCTGTGATTTTAGCCGTTACTCGATTATTGAAGCATTCAGCAATATCAGCAATCATCACACACATTCGAACAAGGAAAGGTGATAGCAAAAACGTTATACTTTCAGCGCCCATCTTCAATACCGCATGACACTTTTACACATCACAACATAAGAATTCACTTCTTCTTCCAAGAAACAAATCAAACGGCTTGCCGGCCTGCCAACGGCCAGGCTGCAATAGAGGTTGCGCAACCCGCGTAATTCGGAACGCGCTTGCGCAGCCTAATATGGTTGAAGTCGTATTTGAATTTCAGTATGCGGAAACCACAAAATTCATGTACGTAAGAGAAACTTACCACGCACTTAATGAATTTAGTATAGACGTAAATTCGTAAACGAAATTTTGTATACGTAAGTATACCAATATTACAAAATGTGATTAATTTCGGTTAAATAAAGGAAATTTGATATTCCCATGTATACTAAAGTTGCAAACATTTCTAGCATTGATCTCTCCTTATCGAAAATTGTAGGACAATAATCTTCTTGGCAAAAAAATTTTTTTTTTAGTTAAATTTATCCCTTTGGTTGGAAATTCATCCCTCTTGTCTGAAGATTCAACTACAACAACCCGCTTAATTTAGTGTCATTTCTCCTCACCAACTCTACTAACGTTCCCCTCCTTCATTCTCTTTCTGCTCATCCCTGTTACTTTTCCTTACAAGCTCTTATCCCTCTCATTTCCAAGATTTTCTCTCACTCTCTATAAGCCGTCTCATTCACTTTACTCATTTATATTTATTCCCGCCTTTTCTCCTCACTTCTCCTCATTATTCACTCTTACCCCTATTTCTGAGTACTTTCCCCTACTTCTAATCACTCCCTCCCTCGCTCTCCCTTATTTTGCTCTAGTTTTATTTTCTTCTCCTCATTCTCATTGCGTACCCTAATTGCAATTGAATTTTTATCATTCTTCTCACTTTTCCTTTTTTGCTCCTTTTTTCTGATACTTATCTCTACTACCTCTCATTTACACTCATTTTCTATCATTTCACATCATTTGATACCACCGTAAGATATATAAATATATATGAAGGGAAAATATATCCTTGAAAGGTAGAAAATAACGGGAAATGAGAGGTTATATGGAAAAGTGACGGCAATTGAAAGAAAGAGGGGAATTTGTCTAGCTATAACTTCTGGCTCAAACTTCACACCATACTCTCCTACACTTTCCCTTTTTTGTCATTACCTTTTTGTATGTCTCCTCACCCATTCCTCTCACTTCCTCTGATTTCCCCTCTTGGCCACCTACTCTTCCTGCCTTTTTCCTCAAACTCTCATCCCCAGTAACTTCCCTCCATTTCCTCCTCTTTTTATCATCCCTACGCCTACTCTTCTCGTCTTTGTTTATTCCCCTCAATTACCCTCAATCCGCTTTATCCTCTGCCCACTCTCCTCCACACGTTGCCTCATTTCCCATCACTTCTTCTCAATTGCATTTACCCACTTCCCTCACTTTCCCTCTTTTTTCTTCAATTTTACATCGTCTCCCTTACATCCCCTTGTTCCATATGGTTCCCTCTCTTCTTATTCCCTCCGCCCTTCACATTCCTAATTTTTGTGCATGCTCTCCATTCTCGATTACTCTTTCTCATTTTCTTCACCTACCCTTACTCCGCCCCTATCCTGCTACACATCTTCCTAAGCCTGTCCTCTTTTTCTCATCACTTCCTCCCGTTTCTCCTGACTTCTACTAACTCCCTCTCATTCTCCTTATTTTCCTGGCTGTCATCAACTTTCAGTCATCCTTCTCAATTCCCCTTCCTCCCCTCATTCTTGTCATTTCCCCGCATAATCTCTTATTTCCTCTCATTGACCATTGATTTCTCTCATTTCTCAGCTTCTTCATTGATTTCACTAATTTTTTTCTATCCTCGACATTTTCAAATTGGAAATATACGCTGAAACAATATAATCTACAACGTAAATTATTTGTTGATTGAATTTCTTAATAACAATCACTCTTTTTAAGTTACCATTTTCTTTTCTCTTTTATTTCCTCTTTCCATCGAAATCAAACAAAAAAAACCTTCTTTTGAACCAATTTATATTCCTACCTTCCTTATCATTCGTACTCTCTTTGCTGTCTCCCATGAACAATTTTTCAATCCATACCACCTTCCTTGAGTCACAGACGAGCTTCTCTGCTCCGAATTCTTTTTGATTTTCGTATTCTTCTACCTCACTATTACCTTCCCTAACCTCTAAATTGAAGGTCACTGGAAAATGGTCCGATTCGATTCGTCTTTCTACTTCCATTTTAGGAATCAGACAATTCTCTTCAGTCTCTAAATATATCACGTAGTCGAGAACCGACCCTCTGTCTTTGCAGACATGCGTCCAATCATTCATCCTCTCCCCTCCAATTTCACCATTTGAAATTAGAAGTCGGTGTTCTTCATCAAAATCCAGAAACTTCTTTCTTTACTGATTGACTAGTTCATCTTTAGGTCTTCGATGTTTAGTTACATTTGTATCAATTATGTCAACATCACATTTTCCAATCTCATCGTCCCCCTGATCTTCACCTCGCTCTTCTTCTATCAGAGGATCTCAAACTTTGTTCACAGCCTTTAACCCAACATTATTGTACACCAAAATAACTTTAACTTTTTACCCATTGGCTTACAGGGCCGCACATTCGATCGACAGACCATATTCCCACTCAGACACTTCCAAGCCTTTCTGTTATTTTTTCTTTCTCCAATCAAATTCTACCTCTGGCCTCAGCTTTTTTATTCTCTCTTGAAGCTGCCTCATCACAACATCTGAAATCTGGATGAAATCTGTTCTTAAAGTTCTAAAAATGTTTTCCCTTCGGCCAGGTTTACTGGAGAATCATCAAATCCTGGAAGTTCTCCCGTGGTCCGCGTTGCGGCGCCACTTTCTCGTACACCTGTTATTTCTTGTCAACCCTTAGCGAGGTTCCAACTCCTTCCTGGCATATCCTCGATTTTTAGACAAATCCAGCGAAGCCTTTCCTGAGCCCTCAATGGCAAAGAAAGTTAAGATTTACACTAGATTTACATAGATAAGAGGGAGCATTGACCATAGCAGGAGCGATCTTGACCCCAAATCACAAACGTTGAAACTCATAAAGGTCATGATATTTTTCTTGAATACAGCTATTCTTGGTTTTATAATATGGTTCTTATTCTTGTTTCTGCTTTTTATTTAATTTAATTCAATTTTCCGGAACGAAGTTTCTAATATAAGGGTAGAGAATACGTGGGTAGAGAAATATTACACAAAAAGTCTCTTGCTACCGTGACGCTGAAAGGCGTTACTAAAAACCGTTACGCTGAAAAGCGTTACTAAAAACCGTTACGCTAAAAGGCGCTAGCATTAGGGTCTAGAGAGGGATATATGGAACCGGTTGAAATTCTTACAAGCATCGTTTACGTTATTGTTATTAGCTTTACAACGAAGTTTAAATCCCAAAAATTGGGCTGCTTTTGCGATTTTTGCTATTTAATTATCGTTTTGTAATGGAAGTAGAAATGGTTCGATTTTCGCGATTCAAGTTTTGTTGTGCTGAAAATTATTTAAGTATTTCGAATTTACATAAGCTGGTAGAGAAATAGTGAAAAAATTGTCTTGTAAATGTTACATGAAAAAGAAGCATTAGCGATCCTAGTAAAATCTAACTAGCATTGACACATGATACCTCGCCTGATCAATGCGCTATCATTGGGAGTTTAGGGAGAGATATGTGACACCGTTTGAAAATTTAACGATCATCGCTTACGACCTCCAGATTTCATGCGAATGCAAATTCTCTCATTTCACAAAATTTTCCATCAGTTTTCTTACATTTGATACCTTATTGTTATAAGCTTAACAAGAAACTCTTAATCGCAAAAATGGGGCTACTTTTGCGATGTTCGTTATTTCATTCTCGTTTCGTAATAGAAGTAGCAATGATCTGATTTTTGTGATTCAAGTATTGTTGTACTAATAATTCTTGAAGGATTTCGAATTTACATAAGCTGGTTAAAAAATGGTACAAAAATTGTCTTGTAAATGCGACATGGAAGAGAAGCGTTAACAATCCTAGTATACTCTAACTAGGATTGACAGTCATGACACCTTGCCTGATCAATGCGCTAGAATTGGGATTCTAGGGAGATATATGGCACCGGTTCAAATTTTTACAAACATCGTTCACGACCTAAAGATTTCACGCGAATCCAACTTCTTTCATTTCGCAAAATTTAAAATTTTTAATTTTCAAACATTTAATACCTTATTCTCATTGGCTCCACAAACAAATTTTAATCGCAAAAATGGGGCTAGTTTCGCGATTTTTGCTATTTTACAATCATTTCGTAATAGAAGTAGAAATGGTCCGATTTTCGCGATTCAAGTTTTGTTGTGCTTATAATTATTGGAGGATTTTGAATTTGCATAAGCTGGTAAAAAAATTGTGCAAAAATTGATTTCTTAATGCGACATGAAAAGAAGCGTGAACGATCTTAGTATACTCTCACTAGAATTGACACATGATACCTTGCCGGATCAATGCGCTAGCATTGGGAGTCTAGGGAGAGATATATGACACCAGTTAAAATTTGGCAGAATTTTCAATCAATTTTTACACATCTGATACCTTATAGTTATTGGCTTCACAAGAAAAATTTAATCACAGAAATCGGACTATTTTTACGATTTTTGATACTTTACTATCGTTTCGTAATAGAAGTCAGACGGAACTTCGTTCCTTCCGCGTAATTTTTGACACGTTAAGATTCATTTAAACGAGAAACACATATCATCATATTTGAAGAATTCTGAAATAGTGTAAATCAAAAAACTTCTCATGGAAACATATTTTAGAAAAGTGTCATATTGCAAAAATTAAGTGCCCGAAAATTCATGCGTTCCTACTTACCAAAAAGAAATGAATTTAATGAAAAGAAATTAGAATTGATCATTGTCAAATTAGAATTTGAATTTAATAACACCAAGAATATAACGAGGAAGGATTATATCCAAGGAAAGCTAACCAATCACTTTAAAACTATTATTCATAAACAAAAAAGACTAGACTGATGAGTGGATGGAGATGAGGTAGAAAAACTAGGCCAACATTGGTGGTTTATGTTCGGCTCCCGAAAATAACGCAAGGTATGCGTTGCGGGTTTGCGTACTGCGTAGTGGGAATCGAGTGAGAGAGTGGAGGTCGAATTCGTCCTAAATTTTAACGAAAAAAAATCTAATATCGTTAAAGAATCGCGTTCTAATTTTTTTAATTTTAAATTCACTGTGACACTTCCAAAATCCTGAAGAGGGGAACTCAAAAAAAATGGGCACGTTCACAAAAAAAATTACCCTTACATCATAAAACGTGTGTTTGACTAATTTCAGAGAGTCAGTAAACAAAGGCATCACCAGTGAATCCTTGGCAACTTCATCTGGCTAATTTTGTTCGTTATGCTTTCAATCAAGTTCGTTGGTTAGGCCGCTCGTTATTTCAGGCCAAGAATATCCAGAATCACTTGATTGGCGCTTCTAATAACTAATGAGCTTCAAGAGTAACCTTCGTATCTAAAAGTTCGTATCTTTTTCTAATGAGCTGATTTCACGGAAAATTTCAGGCTATTAAAATGAATATCTCGATATCGAAAAGAAGAGATGATTTTGCACCATTCAGAATACTTTTTTGAGTTATATAAAAAAGGCTGTTTAGGTATGATGTAAACTCTCTTGAGGATACTTTTGACCCTCGCCCCTCATGTAAGCAAGAGGAGGAATCTCCCCAACCCCCCACACCATATATCTCGGAAGATTTGTTTGAACCAACTATTTTTCTGGTGAAAAAAATTTTCTTACATGTAATTGAAAAACGCTATCATTGTAGTTGATGCAATAATTTTCCTTTTGTGATCAATCTAATGGCTCTATATATGATATTACCTAGAACTTTTAGATGACGTAGTGCAGAGCTTTTTCAGCAGTTGAGGCATGCCAATCCCTGGCGAGCCTCATTAGCGGCAATTCACATTGCACCATCCCTCATTCGAAAAAACAGGAAGTCCAAAAAAATTGCGAAATATCGAATAAAATATTTTTGAGTGTGAAGTATCTCTAAGAACGTTGGATTTTCATATGTACCTTGAGATATCGTGAAGTATCTTTGAATACTCTCGAGTATCTTGAATATTATGGAGTATCTTGAAATATCCTGGAGTATTTTGAAGTATGTGAAATACCCTGGAGTATATCCCAATATCATGGAGTACATCAAATATACTGAAATACATTGAAATATTCTGAATTACTTTGAAATATTTCGGAGAGTGAGGAGTATCCTACAGTACTTGAAATTTCTGAACCTACCTTTGAATATCGTAGAGTGTCTTTGAATACCCTCAAGTATCTTTAATATGATGAAGTATCGTGAAGTACAGCAAATATCCCGAACTACATCGAAGTATCCCTAAGTATCTTGGACTATCCTGAAGTTCTTTGAAATATCCTAATGTACTTCGGAATATGGTGGAGTATATTCAAAAACTTTATTGTACCTATCTTGAATACCCTGAAGTATCGTGGAATATCCTGAAAAACTTTGAAATGTCTCAAAGCACCTTTAAATATCCTGAAGTATCTCGAAATATTTTGAAGAGCGTGAAGTATCTTTGAATACTTCTAATTATCTCCGATATTATGGAGTACTTCAAATATCCTGCAGTACATTGATGTGAATGACTTATCCTGAAGTATATTCTAGTATCTTGAAGTACATCAAGATATGTTAGGGGACTTTGGAGCATCCTTAAGCAGCTTTAAATATCCTAAAGTACCTTATAATATCCTGAAGTATCTCGAAATATTTTGAAGAGCGTGAAGTATCTTTGAATACTTCTAAGTATCTCCGGTATTATGGAGTGCTTCAAATATTCTGCAGTACATTGATGTAAATGACTAACCCTGAAGTATATTCTAGTATCTTGAAGTACAGCAAATATCCTTAAGCACCTTAGAATATTATGAAGAATCTCGAAATATTTTGAAGAGCGTGAAATATCTTTGAATATTTATAATTATCTCCGATATTATGGAGTACTTCAATTATCCTGCAGTACATTGATGTGAATGACTTATCCTGAAGTATATTCTAGTATCTTGAAGTACATCAAATATCTTTAAGTACCTTAGATATGTAAGTGGATTTTGGAGCATCCTAAAGCAGCTTCAAATATCCTAAAGCACCTTCGAATATCACGAAATATCTCGAAATATTTTGAAGAGCGTAAGGTATCTTTGAATACTTCTAAGTATCTCCGATATTATAGAGTACTTTAAATATCCTGCAGTACATTGATGTGAATGACTTATCCTGAAGTATATTCTAGTATCTTGAAGTACATCAAATATCCTAAAGTACCCAAGATATGTAAGAGACTTTGGAGCATCCTAAAGCAGCTTCAAATATCCTAAAGTACCTTAGAATATCCTGAAATATCTCGAAATATTTTGAAGAGCGTGAAGTATCCTTGAATACTTCTAAGTATCTTTGATATTATGAAGTACTTTGAATATCCTGCAGTACATAGATGTGAATGACTTATCCCAAAGTATATCCTAGTATCTTGAAGTACATCAAATATCCTTAAGCACCTTAGAATATCCTGAAGTATCGCGGAATATTTTGAAGAGCGTGAAGTATCTTTGAATACTTCTAAGTATCTCCGATATTATAGAGTACTTTAAATATCCTGCAGTACATTGATGTGAATGACTTATCCTGAAGTATATTCTAGTATCTTGAAGTACATCAAATATCCTTAAGTACCTAAGATATGTTAGGGGACTTTGGAGCATCCTAAAGCAGCTTCAAATATTCTAAAGTACCTTGGAATATCCTGAATTATCTCTAAATATTTTGAAGAGCGTGAATTATCTTTGAATACTTCTAAGTATCTCCGATATTATGAAGTACTTTAAATATCCTGCAGTACATTGATGTGAATTATTTATCCTGAAGTATATTCTAGTATCTTGAAGTCCATCAAATCCCCTTAAGTACCTTAGATATGTTAGGGGACTTTGGAGCATTCTCAAACAGCTTCGAATATTCTAAAGTACCTTAGAATATCCTAAAGTATCTCGAAATATTTTAAAGGACGTGAAGTATCTTTGAATACTTTCAAGTATCTTCGATATTATGGAGTATCTTTAATTATACTGGAGTACATTGAAGTGAATGACTTATTCTGAAGTATATTCTAGTATCTTGAAGTGCATCAAATATCCTTAACTTCATTGTAATATCGCTAAGTACCTTAGAATCTCTAGAGTACTTTAGAGCATCCTTAAGCACCTTCAAATAGCCTAAAATACCTTGAAATATTTCAAAAAGTGTGAAGTATCGTTAAGTACGTGGGATTTTTTGATGTACCTTGGAATATCGTAGAGTATCTTTGA